>SDVV010005778.1:0-18940 GCA_016164225.1 Gammarus roeselii | reverse complement strand
GTCTAAACCATTGTATTAATAATGAAGGGTTGAATAGGCGACATAAGTTATACACACACACACACACATAAAAAAACAATTGAATATTCAATATACACACTTCAAGACCGCTAGGAAATGATTAAATGATTGACAATCAGAAATAATACACTGCTGTAGTACACAAGTTGGATGAATATACTCATGTTATAGAAGACAAATCCAAATGTTAGCTTATAAGGTAATGATTGTATCACCAAAACTGGTACGGTAATAGTTAGAAATAATTCAATGAACTATATTGAAATCGAGTAAGCCTTTGTCAAATTAGATGCTGCCTATCGTTCCTCGAAAAAAAATGAGTTCGTATTTTAATTATATTAAAACGACCGGAACATAGAAAACATATGTATTGTCTGAGTAAAAACGATTAGATGGAGAGTTATGGTGGTGGTGGTGATGGTTGATGGTGGTGGTCGCTCATGAGCAGAAATGCATTTTCTGGGTATTGGTATTATGCATTAAGCTTGTGTTTGTTGGCAAAGTTACCGTTTTGAATTGATTGGTCAACAGATGTTCATTAAACCTATTCTTGAAGGACTTGTTAGATTCAAGATTTTTGAGGCTTGTTGGGAGGTTGTTCCAGGATTTCGGTACAGTAATCGAAAAAGCTCGATGGGCAGTTTTGTTTTTCCTGTGTTCAACGTGCAGAGTATCATTATTTCTTGTGAATCGATTGTTCTTCTCACCTCAAGAATATATTTGCCTTTGGCTGCCGGGAGAATATTTTCTAGAAGATCTTTATGAATTCTGATCGACTCATGGAGTGCCAGTTTGTTGTCGATAATGAGCCACTGTAGATTTTCGAGGAGAGGACTTACGTGGTCTCGTTGTCTGTGGTTACCATTGCATGTTATTCCTGCTGCAAAGTTTATACAACGTTGTACTTTCTCTTTTTGGATTTGGTATATTTCCCCCAAATTGAAAGACATTAGTTAATGTAAGAAAATATTAAAGCGTGAATAATCTGTAATCTTGATTTGAAGTCCAATTCTTTTCTTGCGGAGTTCAGGAACAAAAGTGTTCCATTCAGCTTGGAACACAGAGTAGTTACGTGGTGTTTGAAGGGAAGATCGGGATCAAACCATACTTCCAGACATATAACTTTATCTTCAACAAGAATGTCAGATTTGCCTATCCTGATCGAGAAATTTATTGGAACTGCTTTTATTTTCGAGTTTGAGCCGAACAAGATGCATTTTGTTTTTTCAGAGTTGAGCTTGAGCCCATTTTTATCATACCAAGATTTCAGATTAGTTATGACTGTCTCAGCGTCGTCTTTCAGTGCATTCAGATTCGACGGCTTTCGGGAAAGCAATATTTGAATAACATCGGCGTACATTACCATTTTCGCTTAATTTTTTGGTAATTTACAGTCGATGTCATTTAAAAAAAAGGAACAACAAAGGAGAAGTATCGAACCTTGAGGGACCCCATAGGCATCTGTGGCCGAATTTGACATAGTTGCGTTATAGAGTTTAACTGATTGTTGTCGATTCATCAGATACCTTTCGAACCTAGTAGGGTCAATTCCGATGTTGCGGAGCTTGCCAAAAATGATTGTATGGCTCACACTGTCGAATGCTTTCGATAAGTCTTGCAATACCAGCAGAGATATCTGCCCCTCATCAAAGTTTTTGTAGGGATCTTCAGTGATGCTTATCAGTGCGTCTTCTGTTGACAATTTTCGCCGATAAGCATACTGGCAGTCAATGAATAGCTTGTTTGATTCGAGGTAGTCAATCAATTGGATAGATATTACCTTTTCTAGAAGCTTGCATAGGACAGGCAGAAGACTGATCGGTCTTAAGTTGGATGGTTCATTCTTGTCACCAGATTTATGAATTGCTTATATAATTGAATGCTTCCAGATCTCCGGAAAAGTTTCACTTGCTATGGAGGTGTTAATAACTGAGCTGATATAAGGCAAGGTAACTATAAGCTGTCTTTCAGATATTGTAGGGCTAAACCATCTATTCCTGTAGAATTTGTGTTCCTCAAGGCAAATACAGCTCGTTTTACTTCGTGTTGCGATACTTGCTTTGGTTTCCATTTGACGTGTGCTTCTTGGTCGCCGTCTCCATCGAAAGCTTTCGAACTCCATGTATCTGTCGCGTCGCACTGGAATCTTTGATAAGCTTCCTGGGTTACCTCTTCAACAACCTGTTTCCCAACTCCAGCGAAGTAGTTGTTAAACTTATCTGAAGCTGCTTGAGTATTCGGATAAGTAGGCGAGGTGATCTTCTTTTTGTAGGGAACAATTATTTTCAGTACATTCCCCGTTTCTTTTTGATTCTTTTTGCACTGTTCTAGTTCCTCATGATGGTATTTATCTTTTGCCCTCCTGACTTATCGTTTGACTCTTCTATTTTGAATTCGAAATAATTCTAACCAAGTGATGCTTCGTTTTGCTCTGCGTTTGAGAGATTTTTCATGTGCAATTTCATTTTGCAGTTTTTCTGTAGTCTACTTAACCGGCATGCTTTTCATTGTTTTAGTTTCCGTTGGCGCCACAGCGTTCAAACATGTGAGAAGATAGTCTGTGAGTAGCTGCACTTTCTTTGTGACGTTATCTGAGCAATGTATCGATTTGATCATCTCGACATTTGCCACTAGTTGTGCTCTGAAATTATTCGCGGTGTAATTTCTTTTTGTACGACAGGTTATTTTGTATACATGTCTCTTCTCTTTTTTGATGTTGATGGTGCAGTTTATTTCATGGTGGTCCGAGAAAGAATTGGGCTCCAAGTCTGTGGTAACAATGAAAGACGGATTGTTACTTATGAACAGATCCAATACAGTTTGGGATTCGGGAGTTACTTTTGTTGCACTTTTTATGAGCTGATGCAGCCCGAGTCGGTCTAAAATTAGCTTCATATTGTTGGATTTCAATTGCAATTGATCGTCATTGAAATCATGCAAAATATACAGCGTTTTTCCTATTCGGATAACATCTCGAAATCTTTCTTCAGTGTATTGAAAAGACTGTACACTTGTTATGGGTAGCCTGTAAAGAGAACCAACAACAAACGATCTGTTTTTTCGTACCTGGATGTTTACCCAAAGGTCATCAACTTCATTGCTATCGTTAAACATTACTTGAGAAGAGGTATATTCTTCTCGCACATAAATCACGGTTCCCCCTCCTTTCCTTTCTCTATCTTTTCTATGAACATTGAAGCCGTCAATCTCGATGAAGGTAGTGTTAATGTCAGATTCCAGGTGGGTTTCAGTCAGACATAGAATGTCAATTGAGTCCTCCTTCATCATCATTTTAATGTAATCCATCTTTGTTCCTAAGCTTCTAACGTTTATATGTTTTATCACGATATTATTTAGGTTCTGATGGATATTTGCAGATATGGTTGCTGAGGGGTGGTCGCTGCTTCCAGTTTGAACAGGTTGTGCCTCTAGTCATTTGTTTTTACTTACAGGAGAGTTGGTGTCACTTTGGGATGATTGCAGAGGCATCTCTCCATCAAATATGGATGTATCATTGTCGTATTGCAAAAGCGAATACCTATTGGAACACGGCACATTTGTTTCCACACGCTTGTTTCGCTTCGCTACAATATTTTGTTGCTCGAAATGTGGCTTCAGCGGGTGGGTTGGTGCAAGACTACTATAGTGGTCCACTTTCTTAGCTACAAATATTGAATATTGAGCAGTTTCATCCCTCTCAAGGTTGTTTGGATTAATTACAGTTTTCGTCACGATGTCCGAGCTTGTCTCATCTAGGATTGTGATTT
The DNA here is from genome assembly GCA_016164225.1 of Gammarus roeselii. Classification (NCBI taxonomy): domain Eukaryota; kingdom Metazoa; phylum Arthropoda; class Malacostraca; order Amphipoda; family Gammaridae; genus Gammarus; species Gammarus roeselii. The sequence continues at coordinate 15,152 of SDVV010005778.1, read as the reverse complement.
GTATTTGAGTGCGTTACTGAGAATTGTGGGGACTAGATCGCCAAAACTGCTATTGTACTCTTTGTTTTCAAAATACTTTTCTATCTCGTAGAGGAACCTATCATCTTTTTTATACTTAGTGAAGGCTTCGTAATCTTATATGTAATTGAAGGATTCATCCACTGCTTTGGTTTTTATCACCTCTATGAGGTTTTTATCGTTAAGTCCGGTTTGTTTTACTAAAGATCCTTTCACCACGTATATCATACAATGTCCGTCTGCTAGTGTTGATTGTCTTGTTGATCTTAAATCAATGAGAATGGTGTCGATGTTGGCGTTCCTGGGGAATTGTTGCAAGTTTTCCGTCACCTGCTTTGGTATTCTTTTATCCGTTTTATTGTTTCTTGTGTCAGCAACACCACCCTCATTTAGATTTTTAATATGCTTTCAGCAACACTCTTACTGACCTTATCTAGGAATCTGGTTGCTAATTCTCGAGGGGGCATTGATTGTATGTTTGGGATATCCTTGCTTTCGGTTCTGTTCTCTGTTGTTGAGGGTAGGTTGGAGCAGGGGAGACCGAACAGAATCAAAGGAAATAAATTTAGATCGGTGATTGAAGAGAGGCACGGCTGAGGATAGCTGAACTGTGTTTGAGGAAGGAATGGGTGGAGGGGGGTAATATATGGAAGGAATTAGCGGGATAGGTAGTGTTGGAGTTTGAGCTGAGATTAGATAATGGCAGCAAAGGTGGAAGCTAGAGGAAAGAACGGATGTAGGGGGGTAATATATGGGAGGGATGGGTTGGATGGGTAAAGTTGGAGTTTGGGCTGAAGTTATGGGATGGTAGCGAAAGTGGGAGCTAGAGGAAAGAACGGGTGGAGGGGGGTAATAAATGGAATCGGTTGACGGGATAAGTAATGTTGGAGCTTGGGTTGAGGGTAGGGAAAGGTAACGAAAGTTGGAGCTCGAGGAAAGAATGGGTGGAGAAGGGTAATATATGGGAGGTATTAGCGGAATGGGTAGAGTCGGAGTTTGGGCTGAGGTAAGGGAATGGTAGCGAAAGGGGAGGATTTTGCTGTGCTGCAAGCATAGTTAATCGAATTTGTGTGAGTAGTGTAGAGTGGAGAAGGAGCGTAGGAGAAGAAATGACGAGGCGCTAACAAGACGCTATTGGTGCGACCGTATTTAAAAGACGTTGCATGGGAGTTAATTGTGTTGGGATGATAAGGAGTAACTGATTTGACATTTCTGGTTTCAATTTTAGTTTGGGGTTGACAAGAGGAAGCTAGGATGTGAGTTGTCGGCAAGTAGATGTTCTTTGCTGACGTGTGATGGGGTGATGATACGAGATGATGACTATATGATGGAGGGAAGAAGAGGAAGGGAGGAGACCAGAGTAATGATCGCTTGCTTCTGACATTGTTATAGTACAGGGATGGCAAAGCCTCAACCCTCTGAGGAACGTAACGTGCTATCGTTTTGAAAAATTAAATAATTCTACTATTGTTTGGACACGCATTCTCTGAATGAAATAATCGTTCGTCGGGAACACCAGTAAATTCATTTCTTAGTTTGCCTGTTGGGATAACTTTGAGCCTCAAAGAGTGGCAAATACTCATGATATGGTGCCTCTGTTCCATTGTCTGCAGATTGAGGGGTTCTGCCATGTACATCTTACCATTTTGATTTTTCGTTGAAATTGCTGTTGTTATCTTGACTACTACTTCATTTTCGACGTAGTCCGTGAGCACAATAATGTAATTTTCGAATATATTTGCGCTCTCATGATTTTAGACCGTGCACCATAGTCATAAATCTTTATTTTTTCAAAAGTGCATCTGTCTGAGAGGTCGGACGTCAGCACATTTTTCATGAGGATATCACCAATGAGTATTGTCTTAGGGGTCTTGGTATTTTCTGTTGACCGATGCTGGTGCCTGATGCTTCACAGTGAGCCGGGTTTGCTGTTGCGGATTTTTCTGTTGAGGGGACGATTAAAGGCTCTGTATCGTAGGAATAAATTGGAGTTATGGACTCAGTTTCAGAGGAACACGGGGTGGGAGATGGAGAGCTCCGCAACGTTGGGTGAGTATCTCTCACCGAAAGAGCAACCCTGTGGGAGAGGGTAGGCTTCTCTTTATCGCGTTTTGATGCACATGCGCTGGCCACCGGAGTGTGTGGGTAATGCGGCAGCTCTATGTTTATAGACTTGCTGGTTCTGGTGCATTTTTGGCTTCTGCATGATATGCAGGCTCTGTTATTCTTGACACATGTGCATTTCTCGCATGTTCCACCATAACACATGCAGCAGGATTTGCTTCTGTTGGCAGTGTGGCTGTGGGGCGACCTGTCGTTAATTCAAGGTTAAATCTCAGTGAAGTGGACTACTTAGAGGGTTTGTTGTTGGAGTGGCTTGGAGAGCGTCTTATCAGCTTATCATTTTAGGGTTCTGCGTTATGAGGAGGACCCGTGACCGTATATTGTGCACGATCGTGTTTGGTTGATGGGGGGATGGGAAGGGTGGTGGATGTAGGTCCACTGCACTCCGGCAAGCAGGCGCGTTTCTGGGCTGACACAGCCGACAAGAGAAGGTAGGCGAGGTGGGGGGGGGGGGGAAATGTACTGAGGCTGGACTCGGAGATGGTGGTGAACCTACTGCTTGATGTCATAGGCTGGTCTAGCAATGTCGATTTGCAGTACAGAACACTGCAGTGCGGAACACTGAAAGTACAAAACACTTTAAAACAAGATAATGCTTATGACATGAACGACTATTATGATAAAAACGATTTTGCACTGGGAATACAAAAAGTACGGAACACTGAAAAGCACAATCCTGCTAATGAAGTGAGCGACTGCTTTAATAATAATTATTAGTATACTGTTGTAGTGTCATAATAATGATAATTTTCGTTGCGGAATAATGAATAATACAAATACTGCTGTAGACACCATGATTTGCAGTATTATCGACCATTTGGGTGAACTTCGACCATACGTTGCAGCCTGTCTGGGTGTGCACACTGAAAATACGGAACACTGAAAAACCCAATGCTGCTATTTATGTGAGCGACTGCTATGATTATAATGTTTGCACACTGGAAGCACTGAAAGTAAGGAACACTGACCAAAACACTGAAATAGCACAGTCCTGCTTATGAATAACACAATACTGCATATGAGTAACACATTTCTCTGAAGAACACAGTCCTGCTAATGAAGTAAGCGACTGCTATAATAATTATTATTCATAGCGCAGAAGATTGAATAACACAGATCAGTGCGGAACATTAAAAACATAAATACTGCTGTGGTAACTACTTACAAGCAATCTTCAAAAGCAGAATATAGGAAAATCGACACATAAAAATGTAAACTAAAGACTAAAGACACTAACCTATTAATGCATTAGAAAAAAATGACACAAGAATGTAATTTGGAGAGCACTCTATTAACGTGAATAAGTTCATAAAATGAGGTAAAAAGTTATGAAAAAAGTAACTACTTACAAGCGATCTTCAAAAAAAAAAGAATCTAGGCCAATCCACTCATAAAAGTGTAAACTAAAGACTAAAGACACTTACCTATCAATACATGAGAGGAATACGCAAGGAAGTAATCTATTGAGCACCTGTGCACATGATTTGATTCGAGGGCTCAGGCTTCCTAGTGCGCTGGGGTCAATGTCCTTCTGGCACCGTACCTGATGTACTCAGGTTAATGATCGTCAGCGGTAGACTGAAGATGAAGTTGGAGAAGGTCACCTGTTGAATATATTCCTGACCATCGCAACATAAACACAAGAGTGCAGTATTTTATTTTGATACGTTACACATCACCTGAGGTGCCTAGCAGTGCGCACTATTTTCTGGCGCTATGATACAAATTACTATCTAATCTGGCACTATGATCAAAATTACAATCTATCTAAATGCCCAATGGTATTTTCCGAGTGCGCATCATTGAGTTCATTTAAGTTAAAACAATATGCAACTTTAGAAAATAGACGAACTGGTGTTCAGGGAACGCGGTGAACTGGTGTGCAGGGAAGGAGTTGAACTGAGAGTAGCGAGCACGGTGAACTGGCTGGAAATTTTGAGCTGCTGTTCCTCCAACGGGTGGAGAGGGTCCCATTGACGGGCGGGCGGGGTGCAAGATATGGTCTCTCCAATGGGGGAGAAGGTTCCACTAACGAGCGGGCGGGGTGCAGGAAATTGTTCCTTTAACGGTCGGAGAGGGTCACACCAACGAGCTGGCGGGGAGCAGGAAAGGGCCTTTCAGCGGGCGGAGAAGGTCCTACTAACGAGCTGGCTGAGTGCAGGAGATGGTTCTTTCAGCGACGGAGAGAGTCTCCCTAACAACCTGGCGGGGATCAGGAGATGGTCCTTTTAGCGGGCCGAGAAGGTCCCACTAACGAGCGGGCGGAGTGAAAGAGATGGTCCTTTCTGCGGGGGAGAGGGCCCCACTAACGCGCTGTCCGGGAGCAGAAGATGGTCCCTTCACGGGCTCAAAGGGTCCCACTACCAAGCTGGCGTCGTGCAGCAGATGGTGTCCTCAGCTGGCGGAGAAGGTCCCATTCAACAGTCTGGTGGGGTGCAGGAGATGGTCCTAGTGACGAGCGGGCGGAGTTTTGGGAGAGGGTCCCTTCAATGGGCGAAGAGGGTCCCATTAACAGACTAACGGGTTGCAGAAGATGGTCCTTTCAATGGGAGGGGAGGGTCCCACTTACGAGCGGGCGGGGTTTGGGAAAAGGTCCCTTCAATGGGCGGAGAGGATCCCACTAACAGGCGGGCAGGGCTTGGGAAATGAGAGGGTGGAGAGGGTCCCACTAACAGGCGGGCGGAGTCTTGGAAATAAGAGGGTGTAGAGCGTCCCACTAAACAGGCGGGCGGGACATGGGAAATGAGAGGGTTGAGAGGGTACCACTAATATGCGAGCGGGGTGGATAGGTGCAGGGGATGGTCGGCACAGACCACGGTTGTAGGGGCGCAAGGAAGGGAAGAGAGGCGTGAGGGCACCCTCGGAGAGGCTTATGGCAGCGAGCACACGGGAAGATAGGGAAAGAGGGCGCTGGGAGGTAGTGTAGAGGTGAGACTTGAGAAGGAGACGTTACGGCAGAGTCCTAAGTTTTTTGAAGAATAAATATTCACGCCCCTTCGTTTTTCTTCAAGTACTCCTCAGTTTCGGTTATGCAAATAAAATATATGTGTTTTCGTTACAGAACACTTTGAACAGGTCAATCCAAATTTGCACTTTGTTCTAGGATCAACCCAAAAATGTTGAATCTGTCCGAGATTGCACTGTATGTTCTCCTTTAAATCCAGAAATTTAATAAAACCTAATAGAATCAGATTGAGTGTCACATGAGAAAAATTCGTTCAAAATATTATTTAACAAACAAAAACACTTCACGATATATCTCTGTATCGGACGGACGCCCCTCTTTGGAGCTTAGATGTATTAATGTGGGTGCGTTTGTCGTGCGCTGGAGTTTAAAAGGTCTAGGTGTGGGGTGGAATGCTGTGGGGAGGGTAGAGGAGTAAACAGAAAGAAACAGTAGGGAACTGTCCACGGCTGGTCAGGATTTGGTCACGTTCACGTGAAACTTTAGAAAGTATGTAGCAACTCTTTTTGTGTGTTATTCATGGGTTATTTGGAAAATAATATAGAAACTTTTTTTGGGGGATATTGATGTCCTATAAACTGAAAGATATGGCCTGGAACACGCGTTGCCTGTATTGCCTGAGTTGAACGCGTCCCTTTAAATTCCCTTCTATTGCCAGCACTCACTTCACATGTTTAATATATCACTCGTTATGTTCAAGTTAGCATACATTCCGTTCAAACACAGTTGGAGATGCATAAAAGACACTACACAGTGTATCATTGTTAAGTTCAGATTTTCATAGTCCTCTAGGTACCCCTTTAACCGGACCCATAACACATTGTCCACCCTAAAGTATAAAAGAACTAAAGTCCCATGACTATAACTTTGGATAACTTATTGGTATTTTTTCATTTTAGTTGAATTGGAGAAATAACAGACGCAAAGGTTCGGGATATTCTTGTTGTTCTAAATTTGATTTATTTCAACTTCACCTCGTATGTTCTATTAGTTCTGAGTAACCGTGAGTTCCAGTCTATTTATGTATTCCCTGTAAGAAGACAGCACCTGGAACAGTGTAGTGGTTTGAAGTGCTTGGGCCGAAGGAAGCGGGTGGAGACGTAGAGGAAAGAATTATGGTGTTTGTGTTACATGATACCAGCCGAGGGAGGAAGAGTAGGAGAAGGATGGAAGGGAGGCAGGGCAGGCCAGGCAGGCAACCCTCAACAGTCGATGCTTGAAGAAGCCGCGTTCACGCTGGAGGAAACACATACCATCCTGACAAGGTCATGTTTTTTTGAAGGAGAAGAAGCAAATCAGGTATATGGATTTGTTAAGCCTTGTGAACAATGATACGCTGGTATTAGTAGAGTAGCATATCATGGACTTCATAGAACACTTTGAACACTTCACTCCACAACGTCACCAGTACCCAAGTGGAGCCCTTCACAATGTCTACAACACTTGGAGTTGTGAGGCCTCTAAACATCAAAATTTAGTTTTTAAACTGAATTCAAATATAATTTATTATGATTATTTCGTACTCGATTGTTCTGTTGCAGTTCACTGAGCAGTTTATGCTATTTTCAACCACTTAACTGAACGAAGTTTAAAAAAAAATGAATGAAACAGAGGAGCTATTCTGTTCACGTCCTACCCTTAAAACGGCACGGATATTAATGGTCCATACAGCGTGAACTGTATGCTATTTATCGATTTTTTCATCAAACGTCAGTTTAGTAGATCCTCTCATGTTTTCACATTTTGGAGAATACAGGCTAATAACACACGCCTTTAAAACACGGCTAGCATAAACACCTATAATTCACGAATATAATACACGCTTATACTAGACGCCTATAATACACGCCTATAGTACACGCCTTCTATTCAGCCCTATAATACATGCCTAGACTATGCGCCTCAACTCCACGCCTATAATACGGGCCTAAAATACACGCCTATAATACAGGCCTTTAAGACACGCCAATTATCCACGTCAATAATACACGCCTATAATACACGCCTATAATACACGGATATGATACACGGCTATAATACTGAAGTTTAATACACGCCTTTAATACACACCTATAACACACGCTTATACAACACACTTATAATACAGGCCCATAACACATGCCCATGCAACACGCTTATAATATAGATCTATAGTACAAGCCTAAAATACACGCCCGTAATACACGCCTATAATATACGCCTATAATACACGCATATAATGCAGGCCTATAATACACGCTTATAGTAGCTACACGCCTATCATACATGCCAACTATGCACACCTATATTACACGCCTATAATACACGCCTTTAATACACGCCTACAATACACGCCTATAACGCACACCTATAATACACGCCAATAATACACGCCTTTAATACACGCCTATAATGCACGTCTTCAAATCACGCTTATAAAACATGTGTATAAAACTCGCCAGTATCACAGGCCCATGTTCCTCGTTGAATCACAAGCCATCTGACGCCACTGATTGGCGGCCATGTTTGGTGTTGTTCACCTGGTAACGCCATCACCTCTCCTTGGCCTGAGGGGCTGCGGCTCACTCCAGGGCTGAACTAAACTGAGGCAACGTTCTCGGAGGGTTGGTTTGGAGTGTCAACGTTAACGGGGCTTCTCGGCACGGAGTGAATGGCAATGATTAGGAGCGCTTGTAAAAGCAGGAGTGAGAGTACAATTTTATGGCGATGAGAGTGATTCCAGTCTTTGTTATGACAGGAGCGATGGTAAGTCTTCGAGCAGCTGGGGAGTGATCGCAAAAGTTTGTGTTAATAGAAGGGACCTGCTTTACCAGAATAAGAAAGGAGTGATTCGTCCTCCTCGTGATTGCAGGAGAGATTGGCAGTCTTCGGTAGTCCGTTTTCGTGGATTGATGAATGCAGTTCAGATTGCAGATCTTTAGGGAGGCTGAGGTGAGAGCAGGCCTTTAGGCAGGCTGAAGTGAGAGCAGGTTTTTAAGGCAACTAAGGTGAGAGCAAGCTTTTAGGACGGCTGAGGTGACAGCAGGCCGTTAGGGCAGCTGAGGTGAGAGCAGGCCTTTAGAGCTATTGAGGTGGGAGCAAGCTTTTAGGGCGGCTGACGTGAGAGCAGGCTTTTAGAGCGACTGAGGTGGGAGCAAGCTTTTAGGGCGGCTGACGTGAGAGCAAGCCTTTAGGGCGGCTTAGGTGAGAGCAGGCTTTTTGGGAGGCTGAGGTGAGAGCAGGTCTTTAGTGCGGCTGAGGTGAGAGCAGGCCTTTAGAGCGGCTGGGGTGAGAGTAGGCCTTTAGGGTCGTTGAGGTGAAAGCAGGCCTTTAGGGCGGCTGAGGTGAGATCAGGCCTTCAGGGCGGCTGAGGTGAGAGCAGGCCTTAGGGGCGACTGAAGTGAGAGCAAGCCTTTAGGTAGGCTGAGATGAGAGCAGGTCTTGAGGGCGGCTGATGTGCGATCAGGCCTTTAGTGCGGCTGAGGTGAGAGCAGGCCTTTAGTGTAACTGAGGTGAGAGCAGGCCTTTAGGGCGGCTGAGGTGAGAGCAGGCCTTTGGGGCGGCTGAGGTGGGAGCAGGCCTTTAGTGCGGCTGAGGTGAGAGCAGGTCTTAAGGGCGGCTGAGGTGAGAGCAGGCCTTTGGGTGGCTGAGGGGAGAGCAGGCCTTTAAGGCGGCTAAGGTGAGAGCAGGTCTTTAGTGCGGCTGAGGTGAGAGCAGGTCTTTAGGGCGGCTGAGGTGAGAGCAGGCCTTCAGTGCGACTGAGGTGAGAGCAGGCCTTCAGTGCCTTCAGTGCGGCTTAGGTGAGAGCAGGCCTTTAGGGCGGCTGAGGTGCGAGCAGGCCTTTTGAGCGGTGAGAGCAGGCGCTTGAGGAGGCTGAGGGTGAGAGCAGGTCGTTGACGAGGCTGAGGAGAGAGCAGGCTTTTAAGAAGACTGAGATGAGAGCAGGCCTTAAAGGAGGCTGAGGTGAGAGCAGGTCTTTAATGAGGCTGAGGCGAGAGCAGGTCTCTGAGGAGGCTGAGATAAGGTCAGGCCTTTAGGGAGGCTGAGGTGAGAGCAGGCCTTTGAGGAGGCTGAGGTGAGAGCAGGCCTTTAAGTAGTCTGAGGTGAGAGCAGGCCTTCAATGAGGCTGAGGGGAGAGCAGGCCTTTAAGGAGGCTGAGGTGGGAGCAGGCCTTCAAGGAGGCTGAGGTGGGAGCAGGCCTTCAAGGAGCCAAAGGTGACAGCAGGCCTTCAATGAGGCTAAGGTGAGAGCAGGCCTGTAAGGGGGCTCTGGCGAGAGCAGGCGATTAAGGAGGCTGGGGTGAGAGCAAGTCGTTGAGGAGGCTGAGGAGAGAGCAGGCTTTTAAGGAGGCTGAGGTGAGAGCAGTTCTTCAATGAGGCTGAGGTGAGCGCAGGTCTTTAAGGAGGCTGAGGTGAGAGCAGGCCTTTACAGATGCTAAGGGGTGAGAGCAGGCCTTTAATTAGCCTAAAGTGAGAGCAGGCCTTCAATGAGGCTAATGTGAGAGCAGGCCTTTAAGGAGGCTGAGGTGAGAGCAGGCCTGTAAGGAGGCTCAGGTGAGAGCAGGCGTTAAGAAAGGCTGGGCTGAGAGCAAGTCGTTGAGGAGGCTGAGGAGAGAGCTGGCTTTTAAGGAGGCTGAGGTGAGAGCAAGTCTTCAATGAGGCTGAAGTGAGAGCAGGTCATTAAGGCGGCTGAGGTGAGAGCAGGCATTTATGGAGGCTGAGGTGAGAGCAGGCTTTTAGAGCGGCTGAGGTGAGAGCAGGCATTTAGGGCGGCTGAGGTGAGAGCAAGCCTTTGAGGCAGCTGAGGTGAGAGCAGGCGTTTGGGGCGGCTGAGGTGAGAGCCAGCCTTTAGGGCAACTGAGGTGAGAGCAGGCCTTTAGGGCGACTGAGGTGAGAGCAGGCATTTAGGAAGGCTGAGGCGAGAGAAGATCTTTAGTGCGGCTGAGGTGAGAGCAGGCCTTTAGGGAAGCTGAGGTGAGAGCAGGCCTCTATGGCAGCTGAGGTGAGAGCAGGCCTTTAGAGCGGCTGAGGTGAGAGTAGGCGTTTAGGGTCGTTGAGGTGAAAGCAGGTCATCAGGGTGGCTGAGGTTAGAGCAGGCCTTTGGGGCGGCTGAGGTGAGAGCAGGTCTTTGGGGCGGCTGAGGTGAGAGCAGGCCTTTAGTGCGGCTGAGGTGAGAGCTGGCCTTTAGGGTGACTGAGGTGAGAGCTGGCCTTTAGGGCGGCTGAGGTGACAGCAGGCCTTCAGGGCGGCTGAGGTGAAAGCAGGCCTTTAGTGCGGCTGAGGTGAGAGCAGTTCTTTAGGGCGGCTGAGGTGAGAGCAGGCCTTTGGGGCGGCTGAGGTGAGAGTAGGCATTTAGGGCGGCTGGTGTGAGAGCAGGCCTTTATGGCGGCTGAGGTGAGAGCAGGCCTTTAAGGCGGCTGAGGTGAGGGCAGATCTTTTGGGCGGCTGAGGTGAGAGCAGGCCTTTGAGGCAGCTGAGGTGAGAGCAGGCCATTAGTGCGACTGAGGTGAGAGCAGCCCTTTAGGGCAGCTGAGGTGAGAGCAGGCCTTTAGTGAGGCTGATGTGAGTGCAGGCCTTTAGTGCGGCTGAGGTGAGCGCAGGTCTTTAGGGCGGCTGAGGTGAGAGCATGCCTCCAGTGCGGCTGAGGTGAGAGCAGGCCTTTAGAGCGACTGAGGTGAGAGCAGGCCTTCAATGCGAATGAGGTCAGAGCAGGCCTTTAGGGCGGTAAAAGCAGGCGCTTAACGAGGCTGAGGGTGAAAGCCGGTCGTTGACGAGGCTGAGGCGAGAGCAGGTCTCTTAGGAGGCTGAGATATGATCAGACATTTAGGGAGGCTGAGGTGAGAGCAGGCCTTGTGGAGGCTGAGGTGAGAGCAGGCCTTCAATGAGGCTAAGGTGAGAGCAGGCTTTTAAGAAGGTTGAGGTGAGAGCATGCCTTTAAGGAGGCTGTGGTGAGAGCAGGCCTTTAAGGAGTCTGAGATGAGAGCAGGCTTTTATAGATGCTAAAGTGAGAGCAGGCCTTTAAGGAGGTTGAGGTGAGAGCAGGGCTTTAATGAGGTTGAGGTGAGAGCAGGCTTTTAAAGAGTCTGAGGTAGGAGCAGGCCTTCAAGGAGGCTGAAGTGAGAGCAGGCCTTTAAGGAGGCTGAGGTGAGAGCAGGCCTTTAATGAGGCTGAGGTTAGAGCAGACCTTTAAGAAGGCTGAAGTGAGAGCAGGCCTTTAAGGAGGCTGAGGTGAAAGCAGACCTTTAAGGAGGCTGAGGTGAAAGCAGACCTTTAAGGAGGCTGAAATAAGAGCAGGCCTTTAAGGAGGCTGATGTGAGAGCAGGCCTTTAAGGAGGCTGAGGTGAGAGCAGACCTTTAAGGAGGCTGAGGTGAGAGCAGGCCTTTGAGGAGGCTGAAGTGAGAGCAGGCCTTTAAGGAGGCTGAGGTGAAAGCAGGCCTTTAATGAGGCTGAGGTTAGAGCAGACCTTTAAGGAGGCTGAAGTGAGAGCAGGCTTTTAAGGAGGCTGAAGTGAGAGCAGGTCTTTAAGGAGGCTGAGGTGAGAGCAGGCCTTTAATGAGGCTGAGGTTAGAGCAAGCCTTTGTGGAGGCTGAGGTGAGAGCAGACCTTTAAGGAGGCTGAGGTGAGAGCAGACCTTTAAGGAGGCTGAGGTGAGAGCAGCATTGAAATTCTTTCTCTACACTTTTCGAGCGATGCGTGGTGAGGCCGATGGGTCCAGGCAATAGATCCAGGCCACCCAAGCATTAACCCTGGCCACCCAAGCAATAGCCCGTGCCACCCAACAATAACCCTGGCCACCCATTAATAACCCTGGCCACCCAAGCAATAGCCCATGCCACCCAAACATAACCCTGGCTACCCAAGCAATAACCCTGGCCACCCAAGCAATAACCCTGGCCACCAAAGCAATAGTCCGTGCCACCCTACAATAACCCTGGCCACCCATTAATAACCCTGGCCACCCAAGCAATAGCCCGTGCCACCCAAACATAACCCTGGCTACCCAAACAATAACCCTGGTCACCCAAGCAATAACCCTGGCACCCATGCAAATGCCCGTGCCACCCAACAATAACCCTGGCCACCCAGCAATAACCCTGGCCACCCAACAATAACCCTGGCTACATAAGCAATAACCCTGGCCACCGAAGCAAAAGCCCGTGCCACCCAACAATAACCCTGGCCACCCAAGAAAAAGCCCGTTTCACCCAACAATAACCTTAGCCACCCAACAATAACCCTGGCCACCCAAGTAAAAGCTCGTGCCACCCAACAATATCCCTGGCCACCCAACAATAACCCTGGCGTCGCAAGAAATAGCCCGTGCCACTCAACAATAACCCTGGCCCCACAAGCAATAACCCTGGCCACACAAGCAATAGCCCGTGCCACTCAACAATAATCCTGGCCACCCAAGCAATAACCCTGGCAACCCAAGCAATAGCCCGTGCCACCCAACAATAACCCTGGCCACCCAACATTAGCCCTGGTCACCCAAGTAAAAGCCCGTGCCACCCAACAATAACCCTGGCATCCCAACAATAACCCTGGCCACCCAAGCGCTCTGAAGAGACCCGTGTCATAACGCTCGAGTGCTCTGAAGTGAGCCGTGTCGTAACGCGCGAGCGCTCTGAAGTGAGCCGTGTCGTATCGCGCGGGTGCTCTGAAGTGAGCCGTGCCGTATCGCGAGTGCTCTGAAGTGAGCCGTGTCGTCGCGCGAGAGCTCTGAAGTGAGCCGTGTCGTATCGCGCGAGTGCTCTGAAGTGAGTCGTGTCGTATCGCGCGAGTGCTCTGAAGTGCGCCGTGTCGTCGCACATGTGCTCTGAAGTGAGCCGTGTCGCATCGCGAGTGCTCTGAAGTGAGCCGTGTCGTCGCGCGAGTGCTCTGAAGTGAGCCGTGTCGTCGCGCGAGTGCTCTGAAGAGAGCCGTGTTGTCGCGCGAGTGCTCTGAAGTGAGCGGTGTCGTCGCGCAAGTGCTCTGAAGTGAGCCGTGTCGTATCGCGCGAGCGCTCTGAAGTGAGCCGTGTCGTATCGCGCGAGTGCTCTGAAGTGAGCCGTGTCGTATCGCGCCAGTGCTCTGAAGTGAGCTGTGTCATCGTGCGAGTGCTCTGAAGTGGGCCGTGTCATATCGCGCGAGCGCTCTGAAGTGAGCCGTGTCGTAGCACGAGTGCTTTGAAGTGAGCCGTGTCGTCGCGCGAGTGCTCTGAAGTGAGCCGTGTTGTCGCGCGAGTGCTCTGAAGTAAGCCGTGTCGTATCGCGCGAGCGTTCTGAAGTGAGCCGTGTTGTATCGCGCCAGTGCTCTGAAGTGAGCCTTGTCGTCGCGCGAGTGCTCTGAAGGGAGCCGTGTCGTATCGCGCGAGCGCTCTGAAGTGAGCCGTGTCGTATCGCGCAAGCGCTCTGAAGTGAGCCGTGTCGTAGCACGAGTGCTCTGAAGTGAGCCGTGTCGTAGCACGAGTGCTCTGAAGTGAGCCGTGTCGTAGCGCGAGTGCTCTGAAGTGCGCCCTCTTAACTACCTCCTTACCTCTGCTCACGTCAGAAGCGCCCGTCCATTGCACCTCAGCACGTCAGAATATTTTGTTCCTAATTGCCTCTGAACCCATTGTTCGGAAGCAGAACTGGGAGAGAGAATAACGAACAAGGAGAAAGAACAACAAACAAGGAGAGAGAACAACAAACAAGGAGAGCGAACAACGTATGCCTGATCGTTCAAGACGGGCTCGAGGCGGGCAATGTTATTAATATGCGATACTGAGGAGCTCTAGTGCGATACTGAGGAGTTTATTATTAATGAGTGATACTGAGGAGCTTAGTGTTAATGTGCAAAACTGAGGAGTTTATTATTAATGGGTGATACTGAAGAGCTTTAGTGTTAATGTACGATACTGAGGATTTTTAGTATTAATGAGTGATACTGAGGAGCTTCAGTTTTAATGAGCGATACTGACGAGCTTTAGTAATATGGCGTGATGCTTTAGTGTTAATGTGTGACACTGAGGAGTTTATTATTAATTTGCGATACTGAGGGGCTTTATCATGAAAGGATGAGCTGTTTAATGAAGACAGCTCTTCCGCGAAGAACCAAAAGGGGACCCGAGGCAACTAGTCACATTGACCATTGTTTCCGCTTGCTCGTAGTTGGGTTAATCTGACTTCAACCTTGTACGCTGAAACTATGAAATGTGTGGCATTACGTTAGGGCGTGAAGGAGGTAGAGAGAGATGTACGCTAATGCTCGGGTATCATGCTATCCCACAGCGTGACACCCGACCACACGCTATCCCACAGCGTGACACCCGAGCAAACGCTATCCCACAGCGTGACACCCGAGCACACGCTATCCCACAGCGTGACACCCGAGCACACGCTATCCCACAGCGTGACACCCGAGCTCACGCTATCCCATCGTTTGTGGTGAATCGAATGACCGATGTGGACGCCCGAGAATGACACCACATCATTTGTAGCAAGGAAATTATTAACATCGTGTGACATCCTACACACCAGTCGCACTAGTTTGCCAAACGTCTCATATTCTACAGCCTTGTTCATCCATTCCTACACTACTGTCCTACAAACCACAGCCAAGACCTATCATTATTAGTCAAGAGCGAGTCAGTAATACACTATCCCTTCATTCTAGTCAAGAGCGAGTCAGTAGTACACTATCCTTTCACTCTAGTCAAGAGCGAGTCAGTAGTACACTATCCCTTCATTCTAGTCAAGAGCGAGTCCGTAGTACACTATCCCTTCATTCTAGTCAAGAGCGAGACAGAAGTACACTATCCCTTCATTCTAGTCAAGAGCGAGTCAGTAGTACACTATCCCTTCATTCTAGTCAAGAGCGAGTCAGTAGTACACTATCCCTTCATTCTAGTCAAGTGCGAGTCAGTAGTACACTATCCCTTCATTCTAGTCAAGAGCGAGTCAGTAGTACACTATCCCTTCATTCTAGTCAAGAGCGAGTCAGTAGTGCACTATCCCTTCATTCTAGTCAAGAGCGAGTCAGTAGTACACTATCCCTTCATTCTAGTCAAGAGCGAGTCAGTAGTACACTATCCCTTCATTCTAGT
>SDVV010005777.1:0-18940 GCA_016164225.1 Gammarus roeselii | reverse complement strand
TGCAGTGTCAGCCTCTGGTGCTACATGTCGCGAGTTCGAGCCTTGGCAGGGACACGGCGGTCTTGTGGCGGGGAGATTGGGCGCCTCCCCCCTCTGACTCTGCCTAACTTAGCCACCCTCCTAACTAGGGGGAAACGGCTGTATGTCTATACATACATGTCTATACATATATATAATATATATATATACACTTCCTTCTACACACCCAAAACTGACCTGAGTGCTTGTGCAGCAGGTTTAGTAAAAGATTACGGAGTTACCGATGTTTCTCTAGCAACATGTATCAAATCACAAAACTATATTTCTACCCCATACCAAATCGCTTTCCCAAGACCTGACGCACCGGAATCAAAGTAATCCTGGGCGATCAAGAAGAAAAAACCAACTCAGTTCCGGCATGACCTGCAATGTGCAAAAGTAAGATGTACGGCGGCGAGCATGACAGAGAGATTGCAAAGCCTTTGTTACCACTGCTCATGCCTCCTTGAGGCTGGCGACCGCGACTGCCCAAAACACATGTACCAAAAATCTAGGACAATCATACAAAGCGACCACAGTCGCACGGAAACAAGTTTTTCAAATTTAGCACGACAAAAACCTAATTCGCCTTAATAATGAGAAATTGGTTGTATCTTCAAGTAAACCCAACCCCTCCGACGATACCCATACATCGTCATCATAACCTCGTAACAAGACCTGAACACTCCTCCCTAGCAGTAACACTAATGCACTCAGCCCAGCGGCCGCCCTCGTAATAGTGTTGAGTGGCCCTAGCTATGAACCCACCAGTGCCCAGGAGGACACCGTGATGGGTTCTTCCCTCTCAGTCGAACTCGCACAACAACAAAAAGGCGAAGAGATGAAAAAGTGTTCGATGCATATTCGCCACAAAGCAAAAAGATCAGCAACATCCCACGAACTGTTAATAGTTCGTCACGATAAGAACGTAGAACGACTTCTACCCTTCTCAACCGAGGCCTCACTCAGCGAAAACCAAAGTGAGGAATTGAGCCCTCAGTTTGGTTGCCAGACTCTAGGGCGTCTCACCAGCGAGAACGATCGTCGTCTGCGTGAGGACGCGCTGAAAATCTTCAACGGAGAACTAGTACCTGAAACCGTTAAGCAACCCTGCACTTTAGAGGACCCAAATATCCCACAGTCTACACAACCAACCGTACAGTTTATAAAGCATTTCTCAGAAAAATGCGCGTTCGCTCAAGAAGCAAAAACAAAGAGTGGACATCCTCGGCCTTCTACACGAGCACTCACAGCCGTGAACGCGGTAATTCTATCAGATTATGCTCTACCGAAAGCGGACTTTCCTGAGAACACTAGATCGAGGGCTCCTGAGCAAACTCAGAGACAAGAACACCACGAAAGTTCTTGCAAACCACGCGACCTCTATAGATCATCAAGGTCCGAGTGTAAACTACCTCCAAACTAAAACACAGCACAATATTTCAGTGGAACTGCCAGGGACCTAGAAACAAGAAAGCCGAAAGACTATCCCGAATCTCCACCCATAAACATTTGGTGATCGGTCTCCAAGAGAACAAACTCCGAGAGACCGCCACCTTCACGATCCCTCGATATGTCATACATCGCCGCGAAGGCCACAATAATGTGACTGCAAACAGCGGAGTGGCACTCGTGATACACCAAAGCGTACATCACCACCCTCTTCTTCGGAGGACGGAACTCCAAGCTGTCGCTGTGAAGATATTTGTTCAACACCAATAACAGCGGTAGAT
Organism: Gammarus roeselii; assembly: GCA_016164225.1. Taxonomy (NCBI): domain Eukaryota; kingdom Metazoa; phylum Arthropoda; class Malacostraca; order Amphipoda; family Gammaridae; genus Gammarus; species Gammarus roeselii. The sequence continues at coordinate 17,189 of SDVV010005777.1, read as the reverse complement.
ATCACTCGTCACAAAACCACGGCCTCTCAGAAGCACTAATTACCGAATTGCTTATCCAACTGCCCTCTCCTGTACTACTACTCCTACCATTAAACGTAGAGACGCGTGAGAACAAACCCCAGGAGAGTGATAATGACCAAAAATCTTTTTTATAAGCTTTCAATTCATGAATAGAACACATGGAACTTCATTCAGTATAAATTTGATTTTAAAGTGCTGCTGCCGCATGCATCCCCCCATATTCACCAGGAACCTTTTTTCCAAAACCTGGATGGAGCTCGGAGATGCAAGAAGCAAAAGACAGGCGTGAAAGTCTGTAAAAGGCCTCCCGTCGAGCACTGTCCCTAAGAAACAAAATAGCATGGAAAAGGGCATCTGCCGCATTCCACTAACTTGAAGTGAAGAAGAAACGAGAAAGCTGAACCCAATTAGTCAACACTATTTACCGAAATACCCCCTATCCAAAGTGTTGGAAAAAGCAAGACTTAGCCAGTGACGCCTATACACATTGCTTCAGACGGTGGCACAATTTATTCTTTTTACGCGAAAATCGCGGGTAAACTAGCACAGACTTTTATTTAGCCAGATATCGTAATCGAAAAATTGCACGACTTCTTTTCACCTTGAAAAAAATTACGAGATAGTGAACCTATTGACGTTACTTCCACAGACGGAGGATTCTGCCACAAATGTTTCTCTCATCGTTAACTAGTGTGCGTCAACAAACTGAAGATTATAAAACAATTTTTTTTCTTTCTTCGTGAACTAGTGTGCGTTAGACTTCACCGGGACCGAGCCGGGTGCACATCCACATGATCAAACTTCTCCTTAAAGGCGCTCGTGGGCATCTAGTAAAAGTTTTCAACTTATATGAACTATTCTAACTTATTTCTCCCTGAACAATGGCGGGAATTTGTAATTATCCCAATAGCCAAACTCGGAAAATGTCAGTGATCCACGCAACTACGGCCCCATTACCCTTTCCAGCGTCTTCTGTAAGACAATGGAAAGAATGATAAACGCACGCCAGGTTGACTACCTTGAAATGCATGCTGGCCTCAACAACGTTCAGTGCGGCGGTTCGAAGCGCCACACCACAGCGAACCACCTCGTATGACTAGAATCGGACATTCGACAGGCTTTCGTCCGTAGGGGACATGCGGTTTCCGTATTTTTCGACGTCGAAAAAGCATACAATACTACTTGGAAAAAAAAACTTCAACAAAGGCCTGAGGGGCCGCCTACCACGTTTTATCCAACAATTTTTGCTAAATTTGACCTTCAGGGTCAAGGTCGGCGACACTGGGTCTCCGTCGCATCCGCAAGGAACAGGCGTCTCTCAAGAAAGCGTCCTCAGCAGCACTCTTTTTATCTTCAAAATCGAGTTAACTGACATTTTTCCCGTGACACGAAAGACTGCTTTCATCACTATACGTGGACGTCTTACAAGAAGCTACAGATACTCTAGCCTTCTAACAATTCAACAGGAACTCCAGAAGGGTCTAAACCGAGTCTGGAACTGGGCTTCCTAAAACGGATTCCGAATCTCGCCCTCCAAAGTTAAAAGCATCCATTTTACACATGTGCTCGGCTTGAAACTGATACTCGCTCTGAGGCTGCACAACACACCTCTAGTTTATGTTTGGTGTTGTGTGGAACCCCAAACTCACATGGCGACCCCACATTACAGCCCTGGAGACCCGCTGTAAAAGTTCAACGGGACTTATCCTTTCGGTAATTTCCCTGAAATTCGGCACCGGTATGACGTTGTGCAGAACAATAATACGCTCGCGCATTGACTAAGGTGCTGTTGTTTACGGTTCAGCAGCCGAAACTACACTCAAACCACTCTCGATTATCATAAACGACGCTGTGCGTATCACAACCGACGCGTTCCGTTCCACTCCCATCGAACGCCTGAACGTGCTTGCTAACGAGCTTCCTCCTCTTCCGCTTCGGAGAGACAAACTTTCTCTACAATACTATTGCAAGACCAGGAGCTTCATCAATAGTCCAGCATTCAACGACATCGCCAACATTCTCGATTAACGTCTCTCTGCGGCTAAGTAGGATTTATGCCTACTTTTCCCGACGCGTGGACAATTTACTGACCTCGCTGAACATCAATCGCAAGGCAATCAAGCCTTCATTCTCCTAACGAATTCTTCAAATCAACACACCAACGTGGATGATCAGCCCACCGCTGGTCAACCTAGATTTGCAAGTGTACCCTCAAGCAACAACTCCAACCAACACGGACCGTCGAGAATTCTCGAGACTACTTCATGAACAATACTCTGAGCACTGACGACTCCAAAACATTGGACGGAGTGGGAGCTGCCACCGTGTGCTGAGGGACTTCACGTACGGCAACCCTACCCCAAAAGACCCCTGTATTCTTTACAGAGCTGCACGCACACGAAATAGGCATCTTCATTACAAAAATTGACCGTTTCCCCAAACATGTTGTATTTTCAGACAGTCTGAGTGCTTTCACACTGCTAAAAACTCTGCACTATGAACATCCTGTCCTTCGTAAAATGCAACACGACCTATTCACGATGACCGAGACTGGCCAAGCGGTCGAGTTCTGCTGGATCCCTGGACACGTGGGAATAAGAGGGAACGAGCTTGCAGATTTCCTCCCTGAACTGGTGTCTACTCACCAAGAACAATTCATCTCCATACCATACCGAGACTGGTTTCACGTCATCAACTCTCGTGTAACATCTCGATGGAAAGACTGTGGGCAGCGAAATGGAAAAAAAATGCTTGCAGTCAAACCCTCCGTGGAAGTATAAGGAACCGAGTTTTCCAATAGAAGAGACCAAGTGTCCATTCACCACCTGTGCACGGGATACACGTGGAAAACCTACAACCACCTAATGGATATAGACATGGGACCGGACGCACCACCATCCCTCTGTTGCCACCAGGTGGCAATCAGTGTGAAACACTTACTTATGAATTGCAATGCACTCGCAGTAGCCCGGCGAGCCTTCTTAAGCCCTTTGTGACGCCTACAAAGCCTTCTTACTGAAATAACCTTCCGAAAAATTGATCGCTTTCGAAAAACCTACCGGACTATACGATGTTATTAAGAACCATCCGCGGTCAAGTCATTCCTGTTCCTGAACGCACCAGCCTGTTTGAAGATCACATTTGAAGCTCCTACATAACCTCGCCCTCGAAAGTGTGCGATCCTTCCTGAATAACGGGTCTTCATGCCTTATGAGGGAGCGTGCGATGACTCGCTTGAGGCTCCCGTGGAACTAAAACCCAAATCAAATCCGTTACACTCCTATCGAATTGTTGAACGTGCTAGGTAACGAACTACCGCTCCGGCGAGACAAACTTTCGCTACAAAACCATTTCAAGACTAGTAGTCTTATCAACAAACCAGCGCTCAACGACATCATCAACAGTTTCGATGAACACCGCTCTGCGGCTATGAAGAATATATTCCCACCATTTCCTCAACGCGTGGACAAATTATTGACCTCTCTGAACATCAATTGCTATGCTATTAAGCCTTCATACTCCTATCGAATTCTTCAAATCAACACACCAACATGAATAAAAAAGGGAAAAAAATACGTTTATTCACAAGATGCCTCGTGGTATTCTGGTGTTTTACAAAGTTTCTTAATACTATAATACACATTACATTTGGAGTACAAATATTGTATCGAGTAATGCAACAGGTTATACATAAGACTTGCCAGATCCCTGAAACAAATGAGTAGGTTCGGGTTGGTCTCAATTCTATAATATAACTTACATCCAGGGTACAACTTTACCGTGTAATATATTGTATACACATTGCATTTTTGTACTACTTTATAGAGGGCCTCGTCACATATAAGACTAATTTTTTTACAGATTTTGTAACACTTGAGACTTGCTAGTTCTACGGATCAAGTGATGTATGTTTCGACAACGGCTAAGAACCTCTCCGCGTCAAGTATTTCTGGATATGTCATATTACGCTATAGTATATATGGTCCGGATTTATTTACGTTAGGCTATCTTTAGAGGCGTTTCTCTACATCCTGCAGTACATCTAAAAACATTGCATTTAACCGTTACATAATGGAATACGTGGGAATAACTCAGCCATGGAAAAGCACGCAAGGCGATTGCGTACGGATAAACTCCCAGCTGCAAGGTTTGTTATAATTCTAACTCTGAGGGAAACACTGGAATCTTATGATCAACAATTAATGGCTGGAGCTGCAGTGCCGCTTCATTGACAGCAAACCCATCAATTGCACTACCCCCCACCCTGCATATATAAGTCTTACACATGTACTTACATACATGCACGTGCACATACATACACATATACAAGTGTACTTACATACACAAAAATAAACATCCTACACACAAATATTCTTAAATATACACTCCCATACATACGTATACATACACGCATGCATACACACATACATATATACACACATACATACATACACAATGATGATAATGTACCATCACTGATGCAAGTGCTTTTCCTTATATACATGAATCGATCCTATCTAATGTTTGCGCATGATGAAAAAATGTACCGCGATCAGATAACTATGGTGCAAAAGGACTTTCGGTGATTCACATGTCGATACTCGGCAAAGATATACCGCAGTACCCAGAAAAAGGAGGTCCATGTACAGATGCAGCAGTGTCATGTATTAATTGCAGATGCAGTACTCAAAACACAACATCTCATGGCAGCTCATTTAGCGTTCTGGCTGCGCGCGGAAAACCTGGCTATGCGCGTGATATCGAATAGATGGTCTGTTGACTTTCTTAGAATTGACACCATACATATTTACATGAAATACATTCCAGACAGTATAACGGAATAAAAAAATGAATTCAGACGACGTGGATATTCAACCCACCGTTGGTCAACCTAGATCTGCAAATATACGCTAAAGCAACTACTCCAACCCACACATGCCGCTGATAATTTTCGAGACTATTTGAGGAACAAAACTCAGAGCACCGCCATGTATACTCTTACTGCTCCAAAACTGCAAACGGAGTGGTAGCTGGCGCTGTGTACGGAGAAACCTCACGTTCGGCTACCCTCCCACAAAAAGCCTCTCGTGTTTTCAGCGGAGCTGTACGCGCTCTGATACAGCCCGTTGCGATGCGTGAGGCCGTGTTCTGTATTCTTTGTAGAGAGTTGATGTGTATTCAGCAATGTTAGAGGACCAGTCAGTGCTTGTGTAGGAAATGATTGATTTGCTGAATTGTTAGAAAAATGTTGCAATCGCTTCAGTGCGGATGTTGTTTGAGTGAGGCTTGAACGTCATCCCAGAGTCGTGTGTTACTCCAAGAATTGTGGTAGTAGGCCTGTGGGTTATGAGAGTGATGTTGCGTGCGACATGGGGTTGAATACGGTGTTCACTGTTGTCTGATGTTGATTAATGTGAGGAATTATTTATTTGCGGGCACTCAGTCTGCCATCCTGCAACCAAACTTCGATAGGGTTCAGATATTTTTTTGGAGGTGTGCAGCTGCGGTCTCGTGTTCAAGGTGTGATGATTGCAAGATCTTCCGTGTATGAGTTGATGTAGGTGTTGGGATGTGATGGTGTGGGCAGGTCATGCATGAAGGCGTTGTAGAGTAAGTGAAAGGGGAAGGACGGTGCCCCGAAAAACACCATTGGGGAAGTGACGTGTTCGCGATGGACTGTTGATTTAGACTGCATGTGCATGTTTTACCATAGAGGAAAATATCAAGCTTCTTCTTGTAGTTTGAATGGATGTGTGCCGAGTTCTTAGTTTATGAGTAATGTCTCGGAACTGTGGCGAGGATCTAATGTCAAGGGCACTTACCTGGGTGCGTTGGACGGTAGAGAGCAGTGTGGTTGAGTCATGAAAATGTTTTGTGTAGAAAAAAAACATTTTCATTACCGGCGCAGAGGAGATGAGCCGCGTCAAGGCTGGTCGAGGTGCGTCGAGGCAAGTCGAATTGGGCGCGACGAGTCGAGACTGGCCGAAATGAGTCGAGACAAGCCGAGATGAGCTGAGACGAGGAGACTCGAGAGACTCGAGGAGCTCGGTAGACCCAGGGGATATGGGTCATGCTCCGGGACTCACTGTGCTCTTTTAAGACCCGAGGGACCCTTCACCCCACTCGCACCCTATCCCCTTGAACAATAACTGTGACGTCAATAACCTGAGCAGTTTTTCAGCCCACGATGAACCTGCCCTTTCTTATTTACGATCCGCAAGTCTGTCATCTGAAGTAACGCAAGTGCATTTGTGCGCGAATTTGTCTGTGATTTTGTGAATATGTTTTTCAGTTTGTGCTCGCTGGTGCGTGCACGGACCATGCGTAATTTCTGTAACCAACTTAACCCGCGTAGTTAGGAAATTTGTGTGTTTCATAGGTGTTCTTCAGCTGACCTAGACCGCGTGGCTATAAACCTTGTGACTCATAGCTGTTCGAGTTGATCTGATCCTTGGAGTTGTAGATCGTGTACCAGTTTTGCCGATACTATCTGTGCGCACTGGCGTGCGTACATATTACTCTTGCAGTTCTGAATGATTGAAGGCGAGGATTAGTTTTGTCTGAGTCTTTATCTTACCTGAATAAATAAACTACTACAATTAAACTAAACCGCGTAGCTGTAAACCTTGTGTTGCGTTGCTGTCTGAGCCGACTTTTGTGTATAGCCGTGGACCTTGTGTCAATTTCGATGATACTATCTGTGCGCACTAGCGTGCATACATATTACTCTTGCAGTTCTAAATTATTAAAAGCGGAGATCTGTTTCATCTGAATGTTTTTCTTGTGCGAACCAGCGTGCGTCTGACACGACTGAAATTTTTAAAATGTTCTAGCTTTGACAACGTTATTTTTTTTGCACACCTCGGTATGCCAGCCTACTGGAATCCATGATCGTTGAGCCCTACGGGGGAGCCTGTTATGGCTCACGTTGAGGCTCCGATGGAAATGAGGCTTAAATCAAATCCTTATCAATTGACCAACTTATTAAATATTGTATAGCTAGCTGTTGAGACTGGAGAGGTAGAATATATTAACTGGTTATTATGATGTGTAGAGTGTAACGGTGCGGTTAGGTAAAAAATTACACTCTGCCCTTTTCCTTCCTCTTTAAATCTATATCTCGTCTCACTGCCACTTAGATAATTTCACGTCTCCCTGACCACCAACAGCTCTCGGAGAGACGGGAACATCCTCCGTGGCAGCGGTGGAAGGGGACGTCTTCGGACCAGCTACAAGTCAGTGCGGCAGAGGGCACTAGTGCGGGTGACAAAGGCTCCCGCCACCGACGCTCCTGTTCTAGAAACAACACCAGTCATTGAGGTTGGCGAGGTACCAATTCAGTCTGTCCAAGGCACGGCCGAAGTAGAACGCAGGGATGAATTGACAAAAAAACTTAATGAATATGTTGATGTACACACTCAAGAAAAGAGGATATTTAGAGACAACGAACTCGAGGCTAAGATCATGATTTCCGGGGAAAAATGGGGATCAAAAAAGCCACAACATCCTGTGTTCAAAAGAATAAAGATCCCAATTGATATCAACGCCTCGAAGAAACTGAAGAGTAAGTCGTACCATTCAAGTGAGGACACCCGTAACGCTCCGGATCTGGATTACCTCTCGTACGATGAGTTGTATGACCCTGCTCCCCCAGGGCCCCGCTACACCACTAAAGCTAGCGCGGTAATCGGCAAGAATTCCACCAGCCCCGACACCACGTCTCCACAATATAAGACTGTCACCCAAAGTCACACAGTTTTTTCCTCGTCAACTACTAAATTGCCAGAGGCTTCTATCACAGACTCTCAAGCGAAAAGTGAACATTTTGGTTTCAACCAGAAGTCAAATCCAGATGGTCATGGTGAGTTGGTTGGCAACACAGACTCATCTGGCAAAACCTTCGGGGGAGTGATTCCATACTTCCCACATCCTAGATCCCAAGTTAGTGGAATCCCTCAAATTCCGCAGCCGCAGCTTGTTAGCCCGTCCCACTCCCCCCTGCTGCCACATCTGTCTCCTGTGCGTCTGGTTTCAGGACTCGTGGGGCATGATAGGATTCTTCCTTTCTACAACGTGAGGGCACCTCTTGTTCCGAGACCTGTTTCCATTGTGTCGTCTCCTCCAGTCTACTATCCAGAATCTGCTCGCCCTCCTATCAGAGAATTTGGTTCAAGTCAACCGCACCACAGTGAGGTAAAAGACTATGAAACTGAAGATTTGGATCCTAGTCTTTCATTTGACCACGAGGAAGAATCTTTCCGATTTGACCACAGTTCTTTCGAACCAGATCCCGAGTTTCCACATGCTAATCGAAATTCCTCCCACCACGGTCACGGGAGCGTGTCACCTGTCCCAACAACTCTGGATCGCGATGTGTTGTCAGATCCTTTGTATGATGCAATGTTCAACTATGACCACGACCAAGAACACCTAAATGTTCAAGGCCAGTTGGGAGAGATCCGCCATTTCAAACACGGACAGAGCGAGGACGAACAACAAGACTATGACTACGATGATACTCCAGATCATGTGAGGTTGCATGGGTTCCTTCTGCATAGTTTTAAGTTTGTTGAGCTTGCTTACGGTGATCGATCTATCAACTCTAGACTGTACGTCGCTACTAAAATAAACACAAGGTAATTTTGCTGATGAATGATCTATTTCGGAACATTTTTAAAAAGATTAATATATTAAAAGCAAATGGTGCTGAGGCGTCATCTTTGGCTATCACGCCTGCCTCTTTTTATTGTGTTTTATTCCATAAAATGTTCGATAAAGTTTTGTCCACACGATCGACAGTCTCTTGGATTTTTTTCACTAGTCAAGTTATGAAAGAAAGCGCAGTAGAAAGTCTCGTCACTCTAATCTTATCAAGTTAGTTGCGTAACGTTTACAACCTTCACTCTGAGACTGATCTCAGAGTTCTTCCTGTCGTCCAAGCATTCCGGTAACTCTTCGTCTCTGCCTGGACATTTACTCTAGCTGGCTAGAGACCTCGGTCACTCTAATCTCGCCTCTGCTTCCAGCCTCTCGCGCTAGAGACCTCGGTCACTCTACTCTCGCCTCTGCTTCCAGCCTCTCGCGCTAGAGACCTCGGTCACTCTAATCTTGCCTCTGCTTCCAGCCTCTCGCGCTAGAGACCTCGGTCACTCTAATCTCACCTCTGCTTCCAGCCTCTCGTGGATCGGGAGCCCGTGCAGTACGGCTACAGGGTGGCGTCTGCGGACACAGGCAACTACCAGCAACGTAACGAGCGCAGGGAAGGGAAGAAGGTGAAGGGCTCTTATCAGGTGAGGGAAGGCTCGAAGTTAGGCTTGCTTGATTTTTAATAAGGATTAAAAGCATCAGCCAGGGATGCCTTGTAGCTGTGGTGGGCAGTTTATACGTCCGTGAACGGCGGGAGTTTGATTGCGAGCGGTGAAGTGAGGAAAATGGTATTTGGCAAAAACTTTAACCCATCTGATCGAACACCAGAACCACTTTATTAACGTTTTTCAAAACTGTTACCTCCCACCCTAGGCTCCTGGACCCAACCGAGGAGGAGTGGTGAATATTTACTTCCCTTCAGACTGCTTCATTCTCACTCTTATATCCTTCTACTCTACCCTTTATGGTTATAATTTTTCTCTGTTTACCTCGTTTGCCTTGTTAAAACTATAGTAATGTATTTATATCTCATTATCTTGACAACCTTCTCCATAGATTTGTTCATAATTCTGTATTTTATGTTTCCTTTATTATTGATATTGTTTTCCTTTGCTCCTACCCTTTCTCTATTTTTTATCATTATATATATATGTCCCCTTTTTTTTACATTTCCTCCTGCCTACTTCCAAGTTATTCTATGTTCATATGTTTTAATTTCGTTGTATTCTTCATTGGCTATACTCTTGAAAACTGTCCAGGCTTCCAAACGTAATCAAGTGGACAACTTGCTGCGTTGTAATGGTTTAGACTGAATAAACCTCAGCGATGTGGTGGACCGGGAGGTGGGACAACCTTCAGCAAAACCGATGCTGTAGAACTGGTGGAAGCTTTTGCTAGAGCGTCGGAATTCTGCGTCATAGGTGAAAATAAACTCATGTAGCTCACAGGTGGTGTCTGTCTTGGATGGCATAAAACGTTTGTTATATACTCCCCGTGTTGGGTCTAAGCATGCTGGGGAGAAGGGGAAAGAGCTCTCCTGAACTCGTGTAGATCTTCTAAATGTTGAGAGCCCGTTTTATATTTGTGGATCACTTTTCTGAATTACGGTCACGGCAAGTAAACACTTTATCGGCACCATCATCTGGTGGGAATATTACTTTAACGCCACCACGGGGTGTGAATATAAATATCACCGCCTCCATCACAAGCTTTATAGTTGTTGATGTTTTGTCAACAGCAGCCTTCCTCCACGTCTTGTGATGGGGTGGACTCATAACACAAGACACAAGATTGCGAGGTGAAAGCTGATCATGCCACTCCCGGCCGACTGAGATCAGTCAGTATTATCTGGAAACCAGATAATACTGGAAAATCTTTTTCGAATAAAATGATTTAAAAAGTTTTTGACCATCTGGGTAGTCTTGTGAGAGAACCTGTTCGAAACTAACCCAACTAATCCATATCTTAGTTTTGTAATGAGGGTATCCCAGCAGCGCACACAACCGTATAATGTCTCCCTCCTTGTGGACTTGAGTGTTTCAGGGCCGTGTCGATGGATGTGTATTGGGCGATGTTAAAGTCTTGTAGGGTAATTCGTCTCAGTCTGCTCTCCTATAGTTACTAAAAGTATTGGGGGCTTATTGTAGATTGGTGATCAAAGTTGATGTTTGATGACTATTAGAAGGTGGTCAAACGACATGTCTTTGTGGAATGCCCATTGTTAATTTAGAGCAAGATTGTGAGAACAGAATGAGACGTCTGGGAAGGTCTGTTGAGTGTTTGGGTTGGACGTTGTGCAAGTGGGCATGTCTGTATTGTTTATTGTGTCTAGTTGAACATTGAAAGCACTGCCCCTCCTCTCAGCGCGGTGAACCAAGAGAGGTCGTGGGCATTGGTGTCACCTTGAGCAAAGGTGTTGCTGGTTGTGTTGAGGTAGTCTAGATAGAGTATGTATTGTGGTGGACATAAGCTGGTTGGAGGGATGAATATGGTGAATAAATTGCATTATATCTTGTAAATTTGTATGAGTAGTGATTGCAGTTCAAACGTGTTGTCGAAGGGAAGTTGTGTGCGAGTGTAGGCGGCTGTGTTTAGAAAGGGAAGATTTTCATGTACATGTGTAATAGCTGACAGAAAGAGTAAATGTTGCAAACGACACCAAAACCCGGTGTTTTCCACAAACAAAACCCTCTCCCTGTCAGGCTGCTCGGGGGAGAGGCACTAGAGCGGCAGCCCTCCTCCCATCCACATCTGATGGGAGGGACGTAGAGAACAGAACACAAGACAAAACCTCATGAACGAAAGCCCGGGAGAAGTCGTCGGAGCTGCCTACCACCTCATGAACAATATGCTGAAGGCCAAAAAATATTTCAGGACATTTTTCAAAATGAACATTTTACTAAATTCTTCACCGCCCAGGCCATATCGGGAGAAAATATGGCCGATACGAACACTATTCAAGCTTATCGACCACTTCGGGCAGCACTGAGATTACCCCGAGGCGCATCGCTGGGCTCAAGAATGGCTCTCTATCATTGGAGGTAAAAGTCGAAGAGCAAAGTAAGAACCTTCTAAACCTAAAAATAATATCCTTGTAACAGCTTATGAACACCTCACTCAAGACCACCCAGAGGACCATCTAGCTACCACAAAAATCGACCAAATCACTCCGATGCTGACATTCCTGCTGAAGTTACGGATCAGCAAGTCCCAAAAATTACAAAGGAAAGCGACGACCAAGCGAAGTTAGAAAAGACACTGGTGTCAATATTCTTATTTTCAAACTCTGTTCTGTGCCTCCCTTGATTCTCTCGATAAAAAGCTATTTCTCTGCAATGTAGTAAGAGCCATAAAGGCATTCTCCTCCCCCTGCTATCTTGAAGCAATAAAGATTACTGAAAGGGTTTCCTTTACATCCGGTCGCGACCGGATGCGACCGGGCGCATCCGGTAGCCATTTTGTATCAGAACGACAACTGTGGCCGAGCAACCATGTTTGTTCAAAACCTAGAAACTTGGGGATAGTCGAGAAACTTGAAAGTTTCGAAATTCCCGAGTAGTGTGGGAAGACTCAAAGGTCTTAATCTGTCAAAAACTACCTTCGACGAAGGTTATAAAGATTCTCTCCCTAATTCGTCTCTGTAATGTTTCCCCATCGAGAATAAATGGAAGAAGCGCTATGCCACGCTATGACTCTTACGACATTACAGAGAAATAGCTTTTTATCGAGAGAATCGAGATAACAAAAGTTATAATATTTGACCATACCAACGCGAGCTTAGACCTAATTTTTTTCTCACTCAAATTCCCCATGTCCGATACACTCGTCTCAATGAAACATTGAAGGATATCGTGTTAACTATGTCTAACTACCGACACTAACCCAAACCTATACCCCAATAGTGTTTTTTCCGAAAACACTCTTGGGGCCCTACAAATAATTTTTTCCCAGTGGGTGTAAAGCCCATTTCATCTCGCCCACTGCCAGATTCGACCGGGCGCAGGTCTAGCTACAATTTTGAATCAAGCTTTCAGATGTTCTACAATCCCTCTAAAAAAACTAGCAGGCTCAGTCCCAGAGACTAGACCTGGAACGCCCCATTACTGTTTATTTTATATAATTAATTTCTTTCATGCGCACTACTCAGTAACCTCATTGGTCAACTTCCTCGCCCTACCTCCTTGTATGTGATTTTATCTCCAAACACCCCTTATGGAGAAGACTTGACAGATGGACGTGGCGAATAAATCTACTGACCCAGATGATCTGCATCCGAGAATGTTGCGGACCCTCTCCGAAATTATAAGTAGACCACCGACGTAGGTCTTGAACTGGTCTATGACTACTGGAATTATTCCAGAAAATTGGGAAACTGTAAGCATCACAGCCATATTTAAGAACGGTAGTAGGCAAGAGCCAAGAAACTATAGACCAATAAGTCTCGCATCTGTGGTCGGCAAAACCTTTGAAAGATTGATTAAAACGAGCATAACATGTCCCCTCAAAAGAAACCACCCAATCAAGGAAACCCAACACGGCTTCATAAGCAAACTTAGCTGCCTGTCCAATCTCCTGGGCTTCTTCAACTAGGTCACCGAGATATGCGATTAAACCAAAGCTGCCTACCTTATTTATCTTGACTTTCACAAAGCGCTTTATAAGGTCCCCAATGAACGCCTTCTAAAAAAAGTGGTGGCACTTGGCATAACTGGAAACGCGGCCAGGTGGCTCCGAAATTGGCTCACGGGTCACCAGCAACGGGTCTGTGCCGGCCAAGGAAAAAGTCGTTGGGCTGCAGTAACATCAGGAGTACTCCAGGGCAGTTTTCTTGGGTCCCTTCTCTTTATAATCTATATAAATGATATCGACACAGACATCGTTCGCAAGTTATCAAAATTTGCTGATGACACTAAACAGCCACAAAGCGAACAGCGAGCGAGATCGCATAACTATCTTGATCAGCTAAAAGACTGGTCTGATGAATGACTAATGAATTCTGATATTGAAAAATGCACCGCTATAAACATTTGATTACAAAATCGAAATTCTGCTCAAGTGGTGGCAGACACCATTTGACTGAAGTCTACTAATAACGAGACCGTGAAATATCCATCACCAAAGATCTCGAGGGGAAAATAAACAAGTGGAAGCTAGCTCCAAGAAAAGCAATAGAGTCCTTGGCTTTATATCCAGAAACTTCCACTACAAGTCCAGGGACATCGTTGTTCTATCATATACTTCATTCGTGAGGCCTCAAATGGAACTTTCATCACAATTTTGGTCCTTTCACCTACGAGGGGATATGAACAAAATAAAACGTCTAGCACAGAGCAACAAAAATGAATCCGGAACCGAGGAATCATACATCCGCAAAGACTCGACGAATTCGAATTGATACGTATTGTGAATGGTTCTCTATATGTTGATGACTTTATGATTTACGCATCGCATCCCAGGTCTAACATCAACTGCAGAGTGCTGTTGTTCTGGTGGTTGCTTGGACGGAGTTTTGATGCTTCACAATTTCCCAAAGCAAACCTGTCCACTTCATATCCATCGCTCCCGCTCATACACTGAACCAGATCTCAGAGTGCATGAAGAAATGATCCCTTTTCTATCTGCCGTCCGCATCTATGACTAATGAAAGTAACCTACAAATACCATGCGCAGCAGCCTAAGATAGACTGCTTACATCGATCTATCATTTTTCGAATTGCATCGCACTTCACCTGGGGTGCAGGCAGAACAACAACATTACGCATTTACCGCGCTATCATCCAGTCCAAACCGGATTATGGGAGCGGAGTGTCGCTGTCCAAACTGGATTATGGCTGGAGTGTCGCTATATCTCAGCAACACTCAAGCCATGCTTCTGGAACACCTCATCTCGAAAACATTCAACCTTCTTCTCTCCTCTGCTTTCACCCCCGAAGTCCCAACTGTGCTACGCGAAGCTTTGACTTAGGGGGTGAGAGCAGAGGAGAGAAGAAGGTTGAATGTTTTCGAGATTAAGTGTTTGAGGAGCATGGCTGGAGTGTTGCTGAGAGACAGGTTCACTAACGACGTGGTTCGAATCAGAACGGGGATGGTGAAGATGTTGGAGGACAGAGTAGATTTGCGTGTTTTGAGATGGTTCGGGCACATGGTGAGGATGGATGAAGGGGATTGGTAAAAAACGTGATGAAGGTGGAGCCAAGTGGCCGTAGGCTTAGAGGTAGAACGATGTTTGGGTAGATCGATGGTGTGAAGCAGCCGTTAGAAAGGAGACTTGAATGTGGAGGTAGCGAGAGAGTGTGCAATGAATAGGCGTGAGTGAGAATGGTTGTGAATGGTCGAGTTTTGACGCTGCCCTGATGCGCTTTCCCGCTCTTGGCGTCTCGTTGAGAAACAGGATGGCCGTGGTGGGGGCCCGGTCATCATGACGCAGCGGGGGAAACCATTCACGCTGTCGGGCTCTGCTGCTGACACGGACCTCGGACCACACTCGTGACCCAGAATGTGTTGTGGGGTTCCGGCCGGACTCTGTAGCGCATAAGGGCTATGTTGTATGAGTATGAGCGTGTGATGGTGTCAGGTGCGCCTTGCCGTCGGCCACACGCCTTCATGGGTGATTCGGCCCTGTGTCTGAATCTGTAATCCGTAATGCCGCCCTTTGTACTGCAGTGGAGCTCTCCGCTTCTTCCCTATTGTCAGCCTACTGTAAAAAATTGGTCAGCCTAGCCTTGCCCTACGACGGGAACAAATCGACCTCCAGTTCTCCTGTCATATTCATGCCCACCCTACTTTCCCTTCATGAACTATAATCTGGCAGTTATGCACCATCGTCTACCTTCTCATAGCTCGTTGAGCTCCTCACTGCTGATCTTGGGCTGCTACGTATCATGCCTCTCCCTCGAGATGCAGTCCTCATCTGGTGTATATCAGAAATTATACTTTGCCCTCACTATTTTTCTGGTCGTAAGGAAGATGTTGCACCCCAATATCTTCGAGCTATTTGTATAGCGCGTGCGGAGACTTATCACGCTGATAGTTTGCATATCTTCACTGATTGAACAAAAGCCGACGACAATGCTCTGGGCTGTGTAGCGGTACTTCCTGAGGGCATCGTCGCTTGGAGACACGCCATCGGCGTAAGTTTTCACTGCTGAACTCACAGCTATTGCCGACGCCCTCTTGGCGGCCGATACTCTTCCAGATGCCAATATCTCAATCTTTAGTGATGCTCTTGGCGCGCTTTAAACCCTGTAGATCTTCAATAATTTACATCCCATTGCTTCAACTATCTTGCGCTGACTGGCACGTTTATCATCCAGGAACACGAATGTTGGTTTGTGCTGGGCCCAATGCCACTGTCGGGTTGTGGGTAATAAATAGGCGGGCAAAGCGTGCGACGAGCCGCAGGGGCGCCTGACCCAGCAAAACAAACGTCCAATTCCCTATAAAGACATTAACCAGCAAGTATAAGAGCTGTGAGAAATAGATGAGACGTGGACTGGTCTGATGTTTCGATGAGAAATACTTTGCGTACTAGCAAAGACGCATCAACACTCTGGGTCTCTTCAAGCAGCTCGTCTCGACGGGCTGAGATATTTCTATGCCGATTAAGAATTGGACCAAATAGACTAACGCACTGATATCTAATGAAGGCGTCGCAACGCAACCCCCATGCTGCATGGACTGCTTAGTCCCCCTTACTATAGATCACACCTTAACTGAGTGCCCAACCTGGACGGAATGTCCACACACCCACTTCCTCATCAAACTGTTCCTGGACCTTCCTAGTACACTGTCTAAGGCTTACTGAGTTCTCTCGGAGGCAATTTGACTAGTCAAACTTTTAGCTGAAGTCTTATATGCTCTGGAAATTGAAATTGTTCCCGTACCGAATACTAACTGATCTTTTCAGAGAACCCAATATATAGTACAGGCTGGTCCATAGTTTGTGCTGGGACCTTGAACCGCACGTTTGCTTACATTATCTATATTAATCTAGATTGAAGTAAACTCGGTAAAGCCGGTCAAGAGTCCTCTGAAGGTAACTCCGTGGCCCCTGGCGCGAACCAGGGGGCCGATGGGGAGCCGAAAGAAACTCCATTCGGGAGGGACCAGCATCCCCTGCAGAACACCAAAGACCAAGATTCCATCTGCCAAGAACATCAGCCTCGCCAAGATGACCAGCACCACCTCGGCGGACGACGACCAGAGAGACGACCGCATCGACGAGTTGACCAAGAACGTCCAGGAAATATTAAACCTGCTGAGCCAAGCGACCGGCCTCTCTGAACAGAAAGCAGAAGTCTTCGCCGCAGAACAAAGCACAATTGACGATCGTCTAACGAGACTCGAGGGCCATGTCAAGACTATTTTCCTCCATATCCACGAACTAATAAAAAACCAACCAACTAAAGAACCCGCAACTTATACAAGTACCTCTACCTCTACATCTGACGACAACTTCGACAACTCTTCACCTCGCCAAAATCCCAACAGAGCTCCAAGGAATGCAAGGAGGAGGTAATACA
>SDVV010005776.1:0-18941 GCA_016164225.1 Gammarus roeselii | reverse complement strand
CGGGACCCATAGTGTAAGTTGAGGGGCTACCGGCCGGACCCTTTAGCACAAAAGGGCTAAGTTGTGTGAGTGTGAGCGTGTGAGGTGCGCCTTGCCGTCGGCCACCCCCCTTTCTGGGGGATGCGGCCTAGTGTCTGTATCTATATGTCTATAACGAGCAACAGTTAGTGACCAATCATACCCCAATACAACCATCTAAAGAAGAAAAAAACATATATAAATACAATAAATATCAAAATACAATAAATTGGAAATTGTTCATAACATACCATCTTGCCAATCTAGCCCGTAAGTCTGGCATCCAGCCTGCCGCTCCCCTTCGCCCCCCTTCCGCCCCCCCCCCTCCCTCGCCCGTTAGCTGACTCACGCTCCAAACCAGTTCCGGTCCCGCCGTCTGACCCCCGCCGCCCAAATTACTCTAGAAAGCCCGTTTTGCGCTGCTGACTCCCGCCCCTACCCCACCGCCCGAATGACTCAAGATTGCCCTTTTCGTCACCCTTATAGCAATTGAATTTGTAGGTAGGCTAGAGGTCTCACGCACAAACGTGTTCATTTTCCCTTCACCATTTTCATGAATGTACGTTGATTGCTTTTGTGCAATTTAATAACTGGCATCAAAGTAAAATAATGTCCGTAATTTTATGGCATTCGTGATAACATAACTATCCGTGTCAACACGAAGGCTTATTTGTACCTTAGGACTCCTAAGAATCCCACAGAAGAACAGGTATGAAATATAATAATGTGTATGAGAGTATTGATAATTATGAAATGCCTGTTTCTCATTTCTTTAGGTAGCTAATAATTATTCTGGTATGTTATTATAAATTTCTGGTAACCAGACTAAGCCACCCATATTTCTATATCCACCTGGGTGCTGATGATAAGTCATAATTCCTGCATCCCCTTAGGTAGAAACTTTCATGTAGATTCCTAGACACCACTTATCTCTGTAGGCTCGTTTCAGTTATTACAATGTATTTATATCACTCATACATTATCCATGATTAGCTATAATAGGATAATCAATTGGTATACAGTTCACATGGTGTAACATACTTTATGCTGGAATTCTATTCTCATACCATGGCTACAGTAAGTGTAATGCAAGTGTAAGTGTAAATGAATTGGCTTTTCCTTGCATATCCAAAAATTCCTCAATAATTAAATAATCAATTTAATATATTTTCCACATTTTTGTAATGTTCTTCATGTGTGAATCTTAATTCACTTCCATGGTTCAACCAAAATTAGGCAGCATAACCATCATCTTTGGATAAAGATAAGAATCAAACCATGTTCTAGATAATATTTCATTATTATATGCATGTTTTTTGAACCGCAATTAACTTTATACAAGGACCTACCATCATGTAAATTTTTGTTATAAATTCTCGTATTCACCCATTTTATTTGCCGGTATTGAGGCAAACAGAATGTGGTGGGAGTGCCCACAATGTGGCCTCGGCTGAAAGGTGCATTTTTCTCCCAGCTCTTTCATTGGCCCCGGAACAAAGTAGAAGTCCAAAATGACCAAGGCTAGAGGACTGAAGAGTTGATTAAGAACAGCTTACAGTCCACTTCAGTCAAGACCACGGGCAGGACCCGTGGACCAAGTGAAACCCAGATCAAGTACAAGAAATACCAACAAAATCTTCCTTGCTTTCTCCAGCATCCTTATCTCGTAACAAGTTAAGTGCATCTTAGGCAATGCACCAAGCCAAAGATTACAGTTTTGCTTCATTCCATATCAATCCGTTCTGCTGGGATCTCCCCTTCTGCTGCAGAACGAAGATTTCCTATTCAGGGGCCGCTGGCGGTGACAGCATCATCTGGCGTCATCGGATGCCTTGATTGTGCTCTTCGTACCTTATCAAGAATAAAAAAATTATTACAATAAAACATTTTGATTGGTACGGCTGGTAATCCTGCTCTACCGCTTGTTGCTAAGAACCATCATACAAGATTTTGAGAGGAACTATGTATTTAAGGGAGATGGGAGGGACCTAGACCACAACCAACGGCCCCTGAAGAGGAAACCCTCGTTCAGCAGCAGAAGGTGAGATCCTAGCAGAACGGATAGATTTCATCTCAGGGGTCGTTGGCGGTGACAGCATAGAGTGGCAAGTAGTAAAATACATATAAAAGTCATGTTACAATTTACGTAGGTGGTATATTGAACTAGAAATATGTTCACTCATAAAGCAGGCTCATAATCAACACCATCCTTACCTCCCGAGTTACGATTGTCTGAGCAACATTGGAAGAGTTGGTCGGTTTATTATAGAATCGGTTGATAGTGCCGGCATTAGACCAATCCCGGGCCTGGACAATCTGATCAATCGTCACGCCTTTTGCAAAAGCGTCGGAAAAGCCTGCTCCACGTTACGAATGGGCAGAGTATTGTTGTATGCCTGCTAGTCTCAGAACGTGTTTTAACCAACGGGCAATAGTTTTCTTGGTAACTGGACGTTTAGTGGCCCAGGACAAAAACAGCTGCGTTGGCTTAGCTCTCCTTTTTGAGACCTCAACCGCTCAAAGAGAGAGGGTCCGGTTCATATAATGAATGATGTAGTCGTAGACATTGAGCGGGGTGGGAGTCAGTTTCCACACACCTGACAATTTTTGTTTTAATGACACGTCTAGTAGTTTTCAGACGGGAGTTGATGATGAAAATCTCAGAATCGTTTGTTATGTCGGTCTGTTCGATGTTGATAGCGTGGAGGGTTCGTCCTCTGTCTGACGAGCTGAGAGCTATTAGTTAGACACTTTTCAGGTTTAGTTGTTTCATGGTGAGAGAAGCAAAGGGGGTGCTAGGAGCGAGGTAACTCAACAGTTTTTTCACTGACCAAAAGGTGATACATATAGACTAGATGGGCCGAGTTTTGGAGACCGGTTTGAAGAGCTGTGAAACGATGGGGTCTTCACCAATGGCCATTGATTTTGAGGTGAAAAAAATGAGAGCACTGCGAATGGTATTGAAGGTGTTTGAGTGGTATCCATAATCATGCATGGCCGTTTGGAAGTCAGAAGTTATGGGCACAGAAAGAGAAGTGAAACTCTTGCGTGACGCCACCCAATGGGAGAATTTTGTTCAGTGAAGCTCGTAGAGCTTAAGAGTGCCCGACTCAATACTGCGGAGGAGCGCACACGACGTGTCTCTTGAAATTCCTTCCTCTTTGCATGTAAGGAAGAAATGCTCCACCCCACTAACTGAAAATCGTGTCGGGTGAGGCGGGTCCCTTCTAGGCTTGAAGCTGGGATGAGGACAGGGTCAGAAGTGAGCAAAGTAGACAACTTAGGGATGTCGGGTAGACCGGGCCAGAAGGGAGTGACGAGTATGCCCACCTCCTCTTGGTCTGCCATGAACTTCTGTATGGTTTGAGATATTAGACACAAGGTAAGAACATGTATGCAAGTTCTTGTCACCTAAAGGAAAAAGCATTAATTTTCCAGGCAAAGGGGTCGAGGAATCTAGATACATATTTGACCAATTTGCGAGTGATATGAGATGCAAACAAATCAATCTCATGTTCAATTTGTGGGATATTCAAAAGATCATCGAAGACCATGTGATTTAAGCAGTAATAGTGATTGTGGTGTGAAGCACCTGAAAATCTGTCAGCCAATGTGTTTTCGATGCCAGGTACATGAGAAGCCGTCAGCAAAATATTGTGCGAAGAACACAGCGCCCACAGCTCTAAGGCATGGAGGTACATCTGTCAAGAATGGGTTCCCCCATCTTATAAATGTAGTACATAGTAGTCACGTTATCAGTGAAGATTTGGACAGAGGTATGCGAGTATTTATGAATTAGTCAATTAATGGTTAAGAACACACAGTACAGTACAAGGAAGTTAATATGGTATTTGGACTCAGAATGGGACCAAGATCCTGGGGCAGTGGAGCCATCTGAACAGGACATGTCCTAGCCTGTGAGTGAGGCGTCGGTGTGAACGGACATTGCGGGGGAGGGTTTCATCAGAGGGACGGGTGGGAGGGGGTAAGCACAGAACCTTGACCACCAGATCACATCAGACTTAGCTCCGAAGGGTAGCTGATTAAGGTCATCCCAGCTGTGAGAGGTCAGCCATAAATTGTAAAAGAGCTGCAACCTGCGGTAATGCAAGAGGGCAAATGGGGAACTGTTTTTATAACTAACCAGGTATCTCAGGAAGGATGCTAGACTACGCAACGGATAACAAGTCTTTAGCCAGTATTCGTAGAGCAAATGTACGAGTTTTTCTACATTTGTCTTCGGGAAGACTCTGGGTCATGTCACGAGTATTCCATAAATAACCAAGATGGAGGAGCAATTTGGTAGGTGCAAGGTGTGATTTCTTAAAGTTTGGAACAAAACCTAGAGATGAAAGTACCTTCAGGGTAGCATTCGCTTGTACTAGTAGTAATTGGGTAGACTTGCAACAAAGAAATAAGACATCCATATAGGGGGAGATTTTGATCCCAAGTGATCGGAGGTGGATGATAGCTGGGCGAAGCATTTTGCAAGATATTCTAGGGGAACTGGACTGGCCAAAAGGCAACACATTAAAGCAATAGCGAGAATTATGGAATTTAAAAGTTATAAACTTTTTACTGGATTGGTGAAGTGGAATGCTGAGGAAAGCATCAGACAGATCAATGGACACCATATAGTCATCCTTGCAAACCCTTCATTCTAAAAGATGTCTTGTGAACATGATCATTCTGTCTGTGCCATTTGATTTGCGAACCGTGAAAACGCGAGATACGTACTGATCAGGGCTTGGAATGACGGAGGAAATAGCTCCTGAAGAGCTGCAAGTCGGTCGGGAGATTTTGGTCGAGATATTATTGGAACTGTTTGCGAGGGCTGAGAAGTAAGCTAAATTGTGTACCCCTGAGTAACAACTCGCAAAATGAATTTATTCGAAGTGAGTTTTTCTCAATTACTGACATAACTGACTGTCTCACATGAGCTGATTGAGGAGTTGATTGGGAATAGTTTGAAAGAGGGACGGGGCCTTCTGGAGCTTCGACCTCTGAATCGACCGCGGGATGCTCGGCCTTTGTGGTATTGGTCTGAGTATCTCCTAGCGGGGTGGCCACGAAAGGGCTGGCTGAAGGCGGTCGTTTGAAGGGTCGATGAGAAGGCTGAGGGCTAGAGAACCGGACAGGTCTTCTATAGGATGAGAGTGGTGAAAAGTGCTTTGGACGTGGTGGTTTGGATTTGTACAACGTCATCTATGGACTTGTGGAAATCCTCTCCAAATAAGTTATTGTGAGTGACAGGGAGGGTCATGATAGATGTGCGTAGATCTTTATTGATGGAGGTACCGGCCAGAGCCCTCCGATACCTGTTCAATTGCCCGTTGGAGGTGTTTAAGTGGCACTGGGGTGTTTAAATAGCACTGGGCCGTTTAAGTAGCACCAGGGTGCTCATGTGGCACCATGAGCTAGTGGCACATGTCTGTAACAACAGATGCTAATGCAACAGTGCTCAGATGGCACCACAATGCCCAGGCTACCTCAGGATGCTCAAGTAGGATGACACCAGTGTATTCATGAAGCACCAGGGTGTTGATGTGGCACCAGGATTCCAATTTACCCCAATGGCACCAGGGTTATCACATGACGGACAGACTATTGACAGTGACGTGTGACTCCACAAATATACTAACAGGGTGCCCAGGTGGGACTAGGGTGTTCATGGGGCACCAGGGTGATTTAGTGGCACTAGAGTGCTCCAGTGGCACCAGGGTTATTCCAAATCAAAGCAGCCACCAAAACAAACACCTTTTCAGATTTCATGATAGTTGGTATAACAGCACATAGCTACTTAGAGATAAAAATTAGCCAAAACATAAGGTCTCATTCCAGATATATAAGGTTGCAGCTATGACCTATGACAATTTTTGCAATAATTGCAAGATTTAAACTAAATCAACATATCTAATGTTAATTTGATTTCTGAAGAACTTATATTAAAAAAAAAATATTGAACTTTAAATTTCAACCTAGAAAAAAGGCAATGCGTTTATCTAAGGTCAACACATATTGTACACACACTCATCAACTAGATATACAAGAAAAAACAGAGAAGGTTCATGAAGAGCTTGATGGCAACTCAATGTTATGCAAGCCAACACAGACTCTAAAATGTCCAAAATTCCCTTAAACATGTTTAGATTATGATGTGACTAGAATTTGATTTGAGTGAAAGTTAATGTGGATGAATTAAATTGATGATTGCACTTCCTTTTTCAAGGTGCTATACAATCAATGATGAAACTACTAAATAAATTTAATTTGAATATGTGTCCCACTTGGGCATTTGGCGTCGGACTTCATGAATTGAATGAAATTGTTCTTAAGTAGGGTGTACTAGGCTTTCGCCTGGTAGCTATAAGGGTTTCGTCTCAGAGGCCGTTGGCGGTGATAGCATCATCTAGCGTCCTCGGATGCCTTGATTGTGCTCTCCGTACCTTATCAAGAATAAAAGTTTTATTACACTAAAACATTTTGATTGGTACGGCTGGCAATCCTGCTCTACAGCTTGTTGCTGAGAACCATCATTCGAGTTTTTGTACGCGTCCACAGAGGTCTTGTTTTGTGCTTGCTCCCGCTTTTTCCCGCCACGTCCGGATCAACAAGTTAAGTACAGCATTAAGCACCTTAGAGAACCTACAACTTTGTTACCATAAATTACCGACAGCAACTATCATCTCGTGATTGTTCGGGTTTTCGTTCGCTTACATGTCCTCCGCCTTAGCTTGTTTACAGGCCGTTGCGGAACTATCAGGAAGCTTGCACATACTGCGTATTACGTCATATCATAAAATAGTGTGATCAACATGCTCAAGGAAACACGGTTCTTCCACACGGCCTATCGAGTCCCTTTCGGATTTGCAGGCCGTTGCGCCACAATCAGGAAGCTTGCACATACTGCGTATTACGTCATATCATAAAATTGTGTGATCAACATGCTCGAAGAAGCACGGTTCTTCCAAACGGCCTATCGAGTGATATCTCATAAAATAGAGTGCTCAAAATACTTGAGGCAGCAAGGCTCTTCCGTAAGCCCATGTGTCATAATTTAGGAAGCTTGCACGTAATGCCTATTGAGTCATATCTCATAAAATAATGGGCTCAAAATACTCGAGGCAGCAAGGTTCTTCCGCACGCCCT
Organism: Gammarus roeselii; assembly: GCA_016164225.1. Lineage (NCBI taxonomy): Eukaryota > Metazoa > Arthropoda > Malacostraca > Amphipoda > Gammaridae > Gammarus > Gammarus roeselii. The sequence continues at coordinate 11,774 of SDVV010005776.1, read as the reverse complement.
CGTTGCCTAATTTAGGAAGCTTGCACATAATGCGTCAATGACCATTGGGAGTAGTGATCTGTATATGTAGACATACCTATTATTGGTAGCCTTTGCTTCACTCCATCAGTCCTATTATAACTTGCTTCAAGAAAGGAAAATATTCAAATTCATAAATATGCATGCAAGCATGGCTGATTAGTTGAATTCATTGGTCGACCCCGACCAAGTCCTTTCACCTAGAGCCTTGCCTGATAAAATGAAACAATACATGAAAACCATAGCCGAGAGCATTCAACTGAACGCCATGTCATTCAAAACACTAGCAAATGCATCGGCTCCTAAACTGAAAAGATATCCCGGTGCAAACGAAAAAATGGACAGGATTACCCATGGCCAGGTTCCGTGTTGCAGACATCCAGCCCCCTATTGCCATTCAATCGCCCCAGGAAAGCCCTCGGCTCCTCTAAAACTCCCTCTATTGCCACCGAGCCTGAAACAATTATTGACGCAGAGTCAAACTCTGGTGAAGAGGACTTTTCTGAGCCCTTCGCTACACACGTGGGGAAACTCTAAGCCTAAAGGTTTCTCCTGTCCAAATGCAGCTAAAAGCAAATAAATAATTTGTAGAGACGTTCCAGATGAGCCTCTGGAAGACGAAGATGGCTCGTATGATCACGAGGAGCAAGGTTCTGCATTAGGGGATTTTGAACGGGCTATCTTTGACAGCAGCAGCCCAAGAGATCAAGAGCCAGAAGTAGATTCGCTTGAGGGTTTCCTATCTTAGGTGGGGTTCCTCCTCCAACTTGGACTCCAGCTGATCAGATCATGCAGTGGTATTTGAAAATTGCCAATATTGATCTCAAAGGTGAGGACTTGAAAAAGATCCCGGAAGCATATAAGCACAGCAACAGTATTGCCCCCCATTTTTGCCCGCCAAAATTACCAGACCCGGTTTGGCGTCATGTCAAAAATAGGGCTGGTCAGGCCCAACATCACAGGCTCTGTTTCACACTAGAAGAGAACTAGGGGAAGTCTGGAGCTTTGGAAAAACTAACAACAGCTATCCAGCTGATTTGCTCATCCAACGTGCAATTGAACAGGTATCGGAGGGCTCTGGCCGGTATCTCCATCAACAAAGATCTACGCACATCTATCATGACCCTTCCTGTCACTCACAATAACTTATTTGGATAGGATTTTCGCAAGTCCATAGATGACGTTGTAAAAATCCAAACCACTGCGTCCAAAGAACTATTCACCATCCTCATCCTATAGGAGACCTGTCCGGTTCTCTAGTTCTCAGCCTTCTCATCGACTCTTCAAACGACCGCCTTCGGCCAGCTCTTTCGTGCCCATCCCGCTAGGGATACTCAGCCCAGTACCACAGAGGCCGAGCGTCCCGCGGTCGATTCAGAGGTCGAAGCTCCAGAAGGCCCTTCCCTCCTTCTAACTATTCCCAATCAACTCTTAAATTAGCTCCTGCGCGACAGCCAGGGAATATTGCCAGGTATGCCAGTAATTGAGAAAATCTTTACTTCAAATAAATTTATTTTGCGAGTTGTTACTCAGGGGTACACAATTCAGCTTACTTCTCCGCCCTCGCAAACAGTTCCAATAATATTTCTACCAAAATATCCCGACCGACTTGCAGTTCTTACCTAGCTTCAGGAGCTATTTTCTCCGTCATTCCAAGCCCTGATCAGTACGTATCTTGCGTTTTTACGGTTCACAAATCTAATGGCACAGACAGAATGATCATGTTCACATGACATCTTTTAGAATGGAGGTCTTTGATTCAATCAACAATTTGGTTTGCAAGGATGACTATACGGTGTCCATTGATCTGTCTGATGCTTTCATCAGCATTCCACTTCACCAATCCAGTAAAAAGTTTATTACTTTTAAATTCCATAATTCTCGCTATTGCTTTAATGTGTTGCCTTTTGGCCAGTCCAGTTCCCATAGAATATTTTGCAAAATGCTTCGCCCAGCTATCATCCACCTCCGATCACTTGGGAACAAAATCTCCCCCTATATGGATGTCTTATTTCTTTGTTGCAAGTCTACCCAATTACTACTAGTACAAGCGAATGCTACCCTAAAGGTACTTTCATCTCTAGGTTTTGTTCCAAGCTTTGAGAAATCACACCATGCACCTACCAAATTGCTCCTTTATCTTGGTTATTTATGGAATACTCGTGACATGACCCTAAGTTTTCCCGAAGACAAATGTAGAAAAACTTGTAAATTTGCTCTACGAATACTGGCTAAAGACTCTTGTCCGCTGCGTAGACCAGCATCCTTCCTGGAATACCTGGTTAGTCATAAAAACAGTTCCCCTTCTCCCCCTTGCATTACCGCAGGCTGCAGCTCTTTTACAATTCCTGTCTGACCTCTCACAGCTGGGATGACCTTATTCAGCTACCCTTCGGAGCTGAGTCTGACGTAACCTGGTAGTCAAGGTTCTGTGCTCACCCCCTCCCACCCGTCCCTCCGATGAAATCCTCCCCAGCAATGTCCGTTTACACTGACGCCTCTCTCACAGGCTGGGGCATGTCCTGTTCAGATGGTTCCTCTGCCTCAGGATCATGGTCCCATTCTGAATCCAAATACCTTCTAAAAATACCTGCAAAGCAAGTTAAAAGGCGCGACTAAAAATACACTGGCTGGGTTTGCTCCAACAAATGAGTCCTACCCACTAGCAGTTGCAATGCTGAAGAAGCTGTATGGGAACAAAGATCGCATAAGGATGGCACATCTAGATGCACTTGATGACCTTCCAGCTCCTGCCGATTCAATTTCATCTCTGCAGGAGTACAGGCACAAGGTGGAAGTAAACCTTTGTCATCTGAAGACAGCAGGAGTAGACTTCAATGACTACAGACACTGTTCCTCAATAACAGCTCACCGGATCTGGCGCAAACTACCATCAAGGATCAAAGAAACCTACAGTAGGGGCAGAGACCCAGATGCTGCATGGAGTTTGGCTGAATTCCGAGACGCACTCATGTCTGAGAGCACTAGAATTGAGAGCTGTGAGAGTGACTTCAAGCCACAGGTAAACGGAGGCCGGAAGCCAAACTATCAAGGAAGTTCAAGGAGCAATTCCAATGGACAACATTCCAGACCACCTGTTGGAAACAACCGAGGACCTCAGTCAACTGTGGGATCTTCCAAGAAGAAACATCTGGATGCACATTTTGTGCTGAAGATCATTCTCTCTATCGCTGTACAAGGTATGAAACAAACGAAGAGAGAAAAACTCGGGTATCAGAGTTGAGATTGTGCTTCAAATGCCTGAAGACGGGTCACCGTTCTGCTGAGTGCCCTGAGAAGGCACCATTCTGTAAGAACTGCAAGATCACCGGACATCACGGTGCACTCTGTTTTAAAAGAAACAAAGGTCGACGAAGTGATGACACGCTAGCATCAAGCAATGCAAAGTCTACAGCTGCACCAGCTACCAGTTCTGTGGGAAACACTCCCACTAGTGTACCTACAGTGAATGCACTACCAGCTGTGTGTGGTAAGGTGACCGCCCTTCCCACAACAATGGTTAGTTTGAAAACAAAGGATGGTATAAAACTCGTGAGAGCCTTGTTCGACCAAGGAGCTCAGAGGTCCTTCATCAAAAAAGGAATCTTGAGCGATGATGACACTACATGTCGACACACCACCCTGACAATTGACGATTTCAACAGAGGAACTGAAGAACGGTATGTGATAAAGAATGTCACCATAGAAGTGTCGACACGTGAGAACATCTCCCTGGAAACGGCTTAACATGAGTGGAGTCATTGAACTAGCCACTCGCCTCAAAGCCAAGGGACGCAACTTGGCTGACAAGTTTGAAAATACAGTCCACTACCCAGTTGATATGCTCATTGGAGCAAATCATTACTATGATTTTGTTTTTCCTGGAAAACAGGATGAAGGAATAACAATAATATCTTCAAAGTTATGAGACCTACTGTCAGGTCCCATAAATGAATTTCAAGATAACACTCAAATCAATGTGAAAACTGCACTTAACGTAGCAGTGTCAGACAAAGAAGCAGAAAGGGATGTTGCCTATTGTGGCGTTTAAACACAATAGGGATATCACCGGAAGAAGCACACCCGGATGATAAAGCAGCTCTAGATCAATTCAACAACAGCATCAGATTTTTAGAGGGCAAGTATGTGGCCAGATTGCCATGGAAGGCGGCTCATCCCACACTGCCAATCAATTATCGGTCCCCCAAGGAAGGCTGGTGAACAATCTAAAACGTCTGCGGAAAGAACATGAACTGTTGAAGCACTATGACAGTGTTATGCAAGAGCAACAACAAAGAGGATTCATCGAGAGAATAAATGACATGAAGCCACTAGATGCATGCCACTACCTACCTCACCACGCTGTGAGAAAGGAATCTCCAACAACACCGTTGCGGGTGGTTTTTGATTGATCAGCAAAACCACATAATGATGCGGTAATTCTAAATGATTGTTTGTATCCAGGACCATCCATGGTCCCAGAGTTACCTCAGATGTTGATGCGATTCAGTTTGTGGTCACTAGCTGCCTATTTTGACATTGCAAATGCATTTTTGATGGTAGGTTTGGATGAATAGGACAGAGACTTTACGTGATTTGTATGGCCCAGAGATCCCATGGATCCTGACAGCCCCATAGACACCTATCGTTTCAAAGTTATCCTTTTTGGAGCCACTTGCTCACAATTCATCTTGAATGCAACAACTGAACACCACTTAGAAAAGTGTGGTGAGCTAAAGGACATAACAGACAAGATCAAAAGAAATATCTATGTCGACAATTTATTAGTAACAGCATCAACAAAAGCAGAACTACAAGAATTCTACAGTTCGTCCAAGAATATTCTGGGTGACGCTGGACTCAACCTCCGTGAATGGGCTACCAATCACCTAGAACTCAAGGAACTGATAGAGAAAGAATGTGAATCAGATGCTAGACCCATTGTTCCAGTTTTAGGGCTCAGATGGGACACTGTACAGGACACTTTGATGGTGGCTCATAGAGAGTGAGAAACAGGTAAACCAACAAAGAGAATCATTCTAAGAGGATTAGCTGCATAATTTGATCCTCTTGTGTTTATGACTTCCACCACCATCAAGGCCAAATTCCTAATGAAGGAAATATGGCAGTCAAAGGAAGATTGTGATGAGGATCTCCCCGAAGCTAAAGCAATCGAATGGGAAAAATCGAATTAAGAGTTCACCAAGATGGGTGACATACCTGTCAAACGCAACTCTGAGATAGGAAAATCCATGACCCTACACACCTTTGTGGATGCTTCCACAGTAGCAAATGGAGCAGCTGTGTACAGAGTCAGTGAAGGTAAGGCCCCATTATTGATGGCAAAGGACGGATTGCACCCGAGAAGACACTTTCAGTTCCCAGACTGGAGCTGACAGCAGCTCTACTTGGAGCAAGGCTCACTAAATATGTATGTGAAGCCTATGAAAATGAAACAAATGTTGAGGCCATACACATGTGGTCAGATAGTCAAGTGGCACTGGGCTGAATTCACTCAACAGGCTCATTAGAAGCTTACATGCAAAACAGGAAGACAGACATTAAGAAGATTCTTCCCAACGCTAATTGGCATTATGTTCACACAAGTCAAAACCCAGCTCACTTGATGACTCGAGGAATCAAACAAAGGAAGCTCAAGTAAAGCCACCTGTGGTGGCATGGGCCAAAGAATATATCGGAACTCCAGGAGTGGGAAAAATTTCCTGCACAGGTGCAAAGTGTGACATTGAGCAGTGCAGAAGAGCTTCCACCCCCGAGTCTTTCCTACTATCAGTAGCCAACAGATGTAGCACTTTCAAAACTCAATAATCACCTTTGGGTGGGTAAAGAGGTACATTGAGTGTCTGAAGTTGAATGTAAGAAACCAAGGTAAGAACAATAGAAAGTCAAAGAAACAAGGTAAAGAACACAAATTGACACTCAATGAGATGGAATGGGCCGAAGATTGGGTAGTAAAAGAACTCCAAAGTGAGGAGTTTGCGGAAAAGATAAATTTCTGTTGCAAACTAAGTCCCAATGGTATCACTCCATTAATGAAGCAGTTAAATTCAAGCATCAAGGCTGACAAGCTAGTGGTGGTGAGCAGGATCACAGAGGCCGAGATTGAGGACTCTGTGAAGTATCCAATCCTGCTACCAACCAAACATAGGATCACAAAAATTATAATTGAGGAAGAACACATTGTCAAGCATCACATGGGAATAAACCACGTTGTGGCCAGCCTGCGTCAACGATGGTGGATCCCCAGGGTTTGGGCAAAAAACAAAGGAAGCAATAAGAAATTGCATGCAGTGCAGAAGATAACGTGGGACACACTCCCGTGGACCACCGACCCCTCCCCTTCCAGGGTACAGGGTGTGTCAACCTCGTTCATTCGCTGTAACAGGTGTGGACTATGCCGGTCCCCTTTATTTGAAAGAGTGGACATGAATTGAAAAACGGTACATTGCACTGTACACGTGTGCATCCACCAGGGCAGTACACTTGGAGGCTGCTAAGGATCTGTCTGCAGAAGCCTTATTGAGAACTCTTCAACGGTTTTCTGCTTGTCGCTTCTATCCCCTAATGGTAATTAGTGACAATGGATCGAACTTTGTGAGCTCCGCGAAAATACTCCAGAGTTGGGAGGAACAACACAGGGTTCGGAGCACTCTGAATCAAAACAAATGCAAGTGGAATTTCAACCCTAGCAGGACCCCTTGGTCCATAGGCTTCTTCGAGAGGATCATGAAGATGGTCAAGCTTTGTCTACAGAAAACGTTACACAGAGCCATGGTGACGGAAGATGAGTTACACACCGTACTCTGCGAGATAGGAGCGGACCTCAATGATCGTCCGCCAACTTCTATCTCCGACTCAGTTGATGACTATAAACCCCTAACGCCGTCTTAGGTGATGCTCGGTCATCGTCAGGACAGCGCGCCAGTGGCAACACTGGACCCGGAGGAAGAGCTAGATCCCTCCACGTTCACAGCAGAGCTTCTAACACGACGTCAAAAGAATGTCCAGAAGATTCTGCATCGTTTTCAGACAAGGTTCAGAAAAGAATACCTAACCATACTGCGGCATCATGTCGTGGATGCCAGGAAAATCGTTGCATCGAAGGTGGGTGACATAGGTCAGATCCACGACGAGGGCCCAAGGCTATTATGAAGTCTGTGAAGGATCATCGAGACCTACGAAGGAAAAGACTGTCACATGAGAAGCGTGAAACTCAAAATTCGTGGAGGCACCATCAGTCGACCGGTGACGCTGCTGAACCCACAATATTTCGGATCTTTCTTAGCCGTTTATATGGTACAAAACGTATTAAATTTGCCTATCTCGCAGTATCTAATGGTCAACACTTCAGCTGTGAAGTTACTTGTCTTCGTGTACCTTGATAAGAGTATGCTTGGTTACTGGCAAGCAACAAAACCTAACAGGGCAAGTGACTTTTATCTTCGTCGGCAACGAACTGATGCAACTAGTAATCATAGATGCGGTGCACAAACGGGACCGTTCACCGTAACGAAAAGTCCTGCAGAACCCGAAGTAGCGATTATCTCATTCATGAGGAATGCATGATGCACCCACGCGTCGAACATCGCATTACAAGTAAAAACAGAGCCGCATGACAGGACGCGACGCCATAACCGGGCTAATCATGTGCTTGATCAGCCAGAGGAGAACCAAGTACATTACACCATCGCTTCAATAAGAAAAAAAACTCACCTAATTTCCAGCAAGACGATCAAGTTGGCAATAATACCAATAGTAGACGTGCATGCTAATTTGCGAATTATAAGTCATAATTATTAAATTACTGAGAAACGAATTAAATCAAGATAGAGAATGGCTAGTGCATTTCAATTACTTGCTATGTTAGCTACCTCAGAATGAGATGTATTTTAGTGAACATGACAATCTATGATATGAAAAGTTTTTCAATGTTGAAATTTTATCACAGGATGATATTTTTTTTCAATAGATGCAAATGAAGAAGGCCGTCACGATAATAATTTATTCAATATACGTAACTGCAGTAGGCCGTCACAACGGAGGAAGACGCATTATCTCTCCAACAAAACCGGCGGCGTCAGCAAAGCTTGAACTCACAACATGCCTCACAAAAAGATGACGCTGTGATCTAGTACGCTATCCCCTTGGATACCTGGGAGTGTCAATTGAGATATCGAACTTTTATGTTTGACACTGATATATCATACATCTTATTAGAAGGAAGTTATGGTATAATCTGAGGTATGAATGATAAAATTCTTGAAATATAAATTTATATTAAATACAACACCTACACTAAGAAACTCATACAACGATATCAATAGAGCTATTACTGGTTTCTACACTTCATATTTTTACAGACTTAAACGGCGCTGGAAACGAAGCGACAAATGCCAACAAAGAGTCTGAGAAACCGATGTGGTTATTTTCAAGAGAATTGAAACCAGATGATCAGCTCATATCAGCAGGTCATAACTGCATCTTTATTGCAGCATATCGTTCAATTTATTTATGGGTGGTGTCGTCAGAGAGGTGAACGTGAATGCATGGATCATGGTTTTCAGAATTGCTAGGCGCAAATGGGAGTTGGCAGATGTGTCAGTTACTCTTTGCGGATGATGCTGCACTGGTGACAGAATTGGAGAAATTGTGTAGGCTAATCGGAGTTAGGTAGAGTTTGTGAGAGAAGGATCCTGTCAGTTAACGTGAGCATAAAAGTCTCGAGATGTTCAAGGAATAGCATTGCGAGCGGAATCAGTGTCCGTCCAAATGGAGAGTTATTAGAGGAAATTCAGGGTTTTACGTGATTGGGGTATGTTGTGAAAACTGAACTAGTGAAAACTGAGATGATCTCTAGATTGAAGCAAGGTTGTTAAGTGTTGGGTGCACTGAAGAGCGTAATGAGCTGAAGGACGTTGGGTGTGGAAACATAGAGAAGGTTGTACAAGGAAGTAAACATACCAAATGTGCTCTACGGGGCGGAGCACGGAGGGGGGAGAGGAGGGGGTGATAACGGTAGAGATAATAAGGTTAAACGGTTAGCGAGATAAATGCTTGATGGGAGTAGTCGAAAAGGCTCCGAGACATAGGATCAATTATGACGTTGTTCAAATTAGAACGGATATGATGGAGTTAGAGGACAGTATATTCACGCGTTCTGAGATGGCTCGGACACATGGTGATGAAAGCGAAGGTGAGTGGACGTAGGCCTAGAGACAGACAAGTTTTGTTGGATAGATGGCGTAAAGCAGGCGTTACGGAAAAGACCTTTATGAAGAAACAACGAGGAGTGCAATGGATTGGCATGCGTGGTGAATGATTGTAATGTACAGTTCTGACGGGGCACTGATGCGCTTTCCCGCCCTCTGCGGAAAAACGGGTTGCCCGGCAAATATCAAGCAGCAGGCAAATATAAAACGGCAGCGAAGGCTGTCGGGATCTGCTGCTGACTCTGATCTCAGACCTCAGTTCTGACCCGACTTTTTGTGTTGCGGAGTCCTGGTTGGACCCTTTAGCGCTGAACATATGTGGTTTGGTATGTGTGTGAGTGCATAGGAGGAGTGTAAGGTGCGCTTTGGCGTTAGCCAAAGCGCTTTGGCGATTCGGTCTTGTGTCTTTATCTATTGTTATTGATAGTGTACACACAGACATGGGGTGTAGTAGAGGGTCTTGCTGAAACATTCCCAACATGCACGTGTCTGTGAGTACTACGGTACCCACCAAAATTTGCATGCAGGAAACGTTTCAGCAGGTGCAGACCTTTATATTAGAACTATACCCCTAAGGAAGGAATTGCTGTCTCGCGAGCGTTCACACAGATCACGCACCGACGTGATATTATGGTAGAGCCTGCCGTGTGCATGGGCTGGGCACGACGTCATAAGTGCTCGAGCGTATCGAGCAATCCCCGGTATCGCAAACACGAGATCGGAAAGGGCGTTCCCCTGTCTACGGAGGTATGAGACTGTAGGGAACGGTGCTTGCACCTCAGCCGTGACAGATTAATCTTGTCACCCCTGGGCAACCCCAGTTCCTCCACGCCCACCACTGGTGGGTGACTCTGTAACACCGTGTTGACTAAATGGGCAGCCCGTGTAATTGCTATGAAATGTACACGTATCTATTTGTGCATTGATGTGTTGTCTGTGGGACGGGGAATGGTCGTGTGAAGAGCGCCGAAGTGTGCTGCCGGAGTGTTATGTAGGCTTCGTTAGGTTTGACGTGTGTTCAATAAGCGGTGTCAGGAATGTGCCGGGTCCCCAATTTTGTTAAATAATTGCATCCCTCTCATATCGAGATGATGCAGAGTACCAAAGTTTTCTAGTGTAGTAGAGTCTGATGTTTGAGAATGAGGACCTTGGTTACTGCTGATGGGGAACGGGTGCAGTCTGTGTACAGCCCGTTGTGATGCGCAATGGCGTGTTCTGTATTCTTTGTATGAAATTAAAGTGTAGCGGAGAAAAGGCAGAGGACCAGGCGGGGCTTGTGTAGAAAAGGACGAGTATGATGCTGAATTGTTTGTTTAGTGTTGTAATTGATTCCTTGAAGTGACCGTAGGCAGTTGTGGTGAGTACCCAAGAACCGTTCTGTCAAGGTTTGCCTTTAGTGCTGATACTGTTTGTGTGAGGTTTCAACGTCATCTCCGTGTCGTAAGTTACTCCAAGGATAGTTGTAGTGGGACTGTGGGGGTATAGGAGTGCTGTTGAACGTGACACGAGGATGGATGCAATCTTCACTACTGTCATCTGGCGTAAAAAGTGTTAGTGATGATGTGGCGAGGTTCTGAATTTCTATAGTCTACAGTCTCTACAGTGTACAGTCTATACAGTCTCTACATTCCATACAGTCGCTACAGTGCTACAGTGGCTACAGCAACCAGAGGCCGTTGCCCCGTCAGTCGAGGACGTGACAGGGGCCAGTAAGTCGAGCCCGCTTTTCAAATGCTGACGTAGCGCTAACGCAGCTGCTGCTTGTCTTGTAAACATTAGCATTGTCTGTCTGGAGAAAGTCTACAAAGAGATCATTACAGGACGTATAGGTAGAAGTTAGCAATATGTAAAGGAACCTATTGCGTTCATTTACGATAGCGTGTTCTTTGTAGGGTTAGGGTGTTGGCCCTAAGCCATTATGTTACTTTTATTATTTTCATAAGATTAAAACTGCGACATTGTGTGTGTAAGAGTCACCGGGGTGTTGTCGAGCGAGCTGTTGGCTCTGACGTCATGTTTATCCTATATAAGACCATGTCGCCAGGTATCGTGAGCCTTTTGGTGATCGTCATGTGAAGCACCATTTAGAGATAAAGTACGTTTGCTCGTCAAGTCCGTCAAGCCGCTCCATTGCTTTGCCAAGAAGCTCTTCGCCCTAGACTACCATTTGTCGATGCTTCGACATCACTTCAAACCAAAAAAAAGTTCCCCTCATAGAGAGTTCTCCAGCTACTGTTGCAGACTTCAACCAAGAAAAGTTCCCGTCATAGAGAGTTCTATAGCTATACTGTTGCAGACTTCAACCAAGAAAAGTTCCCGTCATAGAGAGTTCTATAGCTATACTGTTGCAGACTTCAACCAAGAAAAGTTCCAGTCATAGAGAGTTCTATAGCTATACTGTTGCAGACTTCAACCAAGAAAAGTTCCCGTCATAGAGAGTTCTATAGCTATACTGTTGCAGACTTCAACCAAGAAAAGTTCCCGTCATAGAGAGTTCTATAGCTATACTGTTGCAGACTTCAACCA
>SDVV010005775.1:0-18941 GCA_016164225.1 Gammarus roeselii | reverse complement strand
CTGATATGTATATATATGTATGTATATATATACATATATATATATATATTTATATATATATATATATATGTATATATATATACATATATATGTACAGACACAATAACGCTTCGATCCGTATATTCAAAAAAATTCAAATGTACAGAGAGTATGCACAAGCAACGGTGAGCTAGGATTGATATCAAGAAGTCATTAAAACTATGAAGTTTTACAGTGGATTACAAATTTGTCAGACATTTCGGGTACGACAACCCATCATCTGTTTGAAGAGGAACCAAAAGTACCATGCAGAACGGAAGAACCGCTGGACCGTTTCCACCGATGGCAGACATTAGTTACGGAGTGAGGAATCCGTTGTGCTTGGACCGCTATTAGTAGAATGAGGTATGCGCATGCTCCGTTCTGATTGAGGGCTGGGCATTGTGAATAATTTTGTAGAAGTTTGTTGAATGTTCAATGAGATTTTTTATTGGTGCAGATGTAAAGATTCCCAAATCAGTAAGTTTGAGCGCTTGTGTGCTTGGTATATAATTTAAAATGCTCGCTGGTGAATGGAGGATTATGGTCCTCGGCGTGCTTTAGAAGAATGCAGTGTGAGCCTGTGGTGAGTGGTTTTCCCGTCGTACTTAAGACTCCCAGGTCCTGGTCCACTCTCTCCCGGAACTTTCTTTTTGTGATGCCGACATATGACGCAATTCAGCAATCACGTGATAAGGAGTACATAACGTCGAGGCGCACGTCAGAAGAAACGGCATCCTTGGAGCGAAACAGCGAACCTGTGGGGAAAGGATATCTCAAGGCCATGTTAAATTTCACTTGTAGATAGTAGTCCGAAAGGGTGTTTACTAACGTAGCATACATTGATTCCGAACAATAACACGTTATTCGATTTTGCCAGAGAGCGGTTCACCAAGACTTGTGGTCTGACCAGCTCCCATCTACAATAAGTTCCCACACTTTTCGTAATCACAAGGGAGCAGACTGGGACAAATACACGATATACACAGAAACCGCCCTACAAGACTTTGACATCGCCCAATCGACACACATCGACACGGCAACGAAACACTTCACTGCAGTACATACCATCGCAGACAACCAACACATACTCGCCGGGTTCGTTCGTGGCTTCAATCCAGCGTTCTCGGCACATATTTAGCGCATAATTCAGCAGCGAACGCATCTCCGCAATTTACACGTCACCAATGACCACACAGATTCTAACCGTCAACGCAGAAATAGATGCAGATATTTGGGAGCAACAAAGAAACTTATGACGGAATGTGCTTGCTAACACCAACTTCCGAACCTCACCATCAAAATTATGGAAACTCATTCGAAGCTTCAAAAACAAAAACACATAGGGCAATCCGACCACCCAACACACACATCATCCCATCAGACCAACAACAATCAGACATACTCATAAAACACTATGAAAACACCTGCCACTTACCACACCATCCAGACAATAGGAGGATGCTCATATAATTACACAAATTATAGATCGACTCAAACATTGGTCCTCCCTTCACACCAACCATGACTATACGTCATGGTTGGTGTGAAAAACTCATCAGCAACGGGCCCAGGGGGCATATCATACATTCACCTTAAACATGTGCGCCCACACGTCATCGCAACCCTCACAGAGATCTGTAAGTTTTTTATGCTACCCATCACAGTACCCAACACTTCGAAATAAGATAAAATCATACCCATCCTGAAACCCGCAAAAGCTCCCACAGATTCAGCCTCATGCAGATCCATTTCTCTCCGGCCCGAACCCCTCGCAAATATTGGAGAGACTGGTTCTATAGAAAATTAATGCTCACATCCCACTCTCACCTACACAACGCGGTTCCAGGACCGAACACTTCACAACCACCCTCCTCATCAACCTCACTCAGACCATCCATGAAGGCCTGAACGAAAAGAAACCAGCTTAACTTACCCTGGTATGTGCCGTTGATATTAGAATGGCCTTCGATACAGTCCCAAGACACGTCCTCAAAAAACAAGATACTCAACACACACACATACATCCAAACTACAAAAAATTAATTGCTAGTTTCCTCCTGGCATACAATCACACACTTGTCTATAACAACAAGCTATCCGTACCCGCGACTTTCCAACTGGTACCCCAGAGGGCTATGTCCTTTTCCCTTCACTTTTCAATGCTTCCGTTCACGACCTGCCCATTCCAACAGAACCCAACACCTCCATCAGCTCATCCGCGAAAGATCTCACAATAATCCCACAACACAAACACGAGACCGCCGCTGCACTTCTCCAGCAGTACCTGAACTCTCATGAAGTCGGGCTGCTGGATAATAGAATGGGGGCTTCCACTAGCAAGTCTTCCCTAACATTATTAACACCCGACAACAGTGAACATCGCGTTCACCCCCATGTCACGCTTAACAACACTCCCATACACCACAGTCCCATTACCACAATCCTTGGAGTAACTTATGACAAGGGGATGATATACAAGCCTCACACAAACAAGATTGGCGCTAAAGCCATACCAGGACTGAATGTGTCTCGGGTACTTACCACAACCACTAAAGGTCACTCCAAGGATTCGATTACAACACTATTCAAACATTTTATTAGGCCCATCATCTCATACGCAAATACCGTCTGGTCCTCTGACTTTGCACCCACATAAATAAACTCCTTTTATAGGATCCAGAACACGGCCTTGCACATCGCAACGGGCTGTACACACACCACACTGATTCCCACCTGCATGAGGAAACCAAGGTCTCCCCTCTCGATCATCATCTTGATATGAGAGGGATTTTTTTTTAACAAGTTTGTTGACCAGACAAATTCCTACCACCACCTACTGAACCCTCGTCGAACCCACAAATACCTTCGCAATACACCGGCGACACACTTTAGTCATCACCTCACTACCATTCCCCGACCTACAGACAACACATCTATGCATAAACAGATACGCACACACTTCACAGCCCTTGCATTGGGTGAACACAGATTCAACACAGTCCTGCAGGGTCACCCGCCTAAGGTGGACGCGGAGAAGTTGGGGTTGCCCAGGGGTGACCGGGTGCACCTGTCGCAGCTGAGGTACGGGCACCACATGGCCCTCCAGTCATACCAGCATAGACAGGGGGATGTTCCTTCCTACATTTGTTTGCGATGCCGGGGTTCACCGGATAGGGTCGAGTACGTCAGAAAGTTGTGCCCATCCGTAGCACCCGGCCGACTCAACCCCAATATCACGTCGGTACATGATCTGTGGGAACGCCCTAGAGATAGCATCAACTCCCTCAAGGATGTAGGCCTAATATAAATGCTTACATCTGATGTAACATGCCTAGCATGACCATGTCGGTGGGTTCTCGGGCTTCGACTGTTTGCTGGATGTGGCGTCTCCATCGCAGAGAGAGTTGGGGATGAGAAGCAACAACAACAACAAAAATGAATAAGCGCACATGGTTCCGGTACCGGTGCAGGCATTGACACTGCAAACGTTTTAAAAAAGTATATATACGCATGTAACCGGCACAGGCACCATATACGTATATAAACAAATATATATGTGAATGACGACTGCTGAAGTGAACGTGCAATCCTAACATATATAAACAAATTAATCCAAACCAAAACCGGTATCGTACAATATGCAAACCTACTCACATATACATATACACAAACACATGAAAAATCGCAAGCCTGTAGTAAATATGCTACAGGCGATGATCATCATGTCTGTTACATCAGGTTGGCGGTGTCTATTACATTAGAGCGAGCACTCCTACACCCCTTCATCCTTTCCCCCGATTCAGCCAACGGCTGGTGGCAGGCTAGCAGGTTCCAACCCTTATTCTGTGTCGTAACTCCTGCCGGCAGCTAACATCGTACAGCTGGCAGCGCGATACACGGTTGCTATTTTTTATTCGATTACATTTTCATTTGTCCATGTTTTCGTACATTGCTATATAAATCGATAAATTGTTCAGCTTAGGCGTGATTTACACTCTAGACTTTGTTGACTGAGGTCATTGCATCACAGATACAGATACAGATACAGACACTTGGCCGCATCCCTCAGAAAAGGGTGTGGCAGACGGCAAGGCACACCTCACACCCTCATACGCTCACACTTACTCAACTTGGCCCTTTTGTGCTGAAGGGTCCGGCCGGTAACCCCGTAACATACACTCCGGGTGACGAGTGCAGTCCAATGTTCCGTAGTCAGCGAAGGGGTAAATCAGTTTTCACTGATTTACCCCGTCGCGCCATAATGATCCCCCCTTACGACCACCCCGACAACGGGATAGCAAGAGCAGGAAAGCACATCAGAGCAGCGTCAAAATCAACCATTCACAACCATTCTCCATTCACGCCTGTTCATAGCACGCTTTCTCGCTACGTCCACATTCATGTCTCTCCTTCTTAACGCTTGCTGCACACCATCCATCCACCCAAACTTCGGTCTACCTCTAGGCCTGCGACAACTCGCCTCCGCATTCGTCACCTTTTTCACCAATCTCCCTTCGTCCATCCTCTCCATGTGCCCGAAACATCTCAGAACACGCGAATCCACTCTGTCCTCCAACTTCTTCACCATCCCTGTTCTGATTCGATCCACGTCGTTGGTGATCCGGTCTTTCAGCGTTACTACAGCCATGGTCCTCAAACATTTCATCTCGAAAACATTCAACCTTCTTCTCTCCTCTGCTCTCACCCCCCAAGTCTCAGCTTCGTAGAGCACAGTTGGGACAACAACAATCTCATACAGCCCTCTCTTTGCTTCCATCCCCAACGTACTACAGCTCATTACACTCTTCAGTGCACCCAACACTCTACCCTCTTCTTCACTCGCGCCTTCACTTCAGTTTCCACTAGTTCCGTTATCTCCACATGGGAGCCCAGATATATCAAACACTGAACTTCCTCCGAAAGCTCTCCTATCAGGGGACACTAATTTTGCTCGCATCGACAGTCCTCGAGCATCTCTTTACTCTACTCCTACCCACGTTCACTCGAATCTTCCTCCTCTCACACACTCTACCAAACTCAGACACTAGCCTACATGCCTGCTCCTCTGAATCTGCAACCAGGGCCGTATCATCAGCAAATAGCAACTGGCTCAACTGCCAACTCCGCCCGTTCGCTTCCAACAGATCCAAGTCACGACTCAGCACACTCGCGTTCACCTCCCTGACCACTCTATCCGTATAGAGGTTAAACAGTCAGGAAGACTTCACGCAGCCTTATCTCAGTCCCACTTTCACTGTGAACCAATCACTCACCTCACTTCCCACTCTGACACATGCTCGGCTGCCAACATAGAAACTCTGCACCGCTTTCAACAAATGTTCGCCCATTCCATACAAACGCAACACCCTCCACAGCGCTTCCCTGTCAATCCTGTCGTATGCCTTCTCCAGACCCATGAAGGCCTAGAACACATCCTTTGCTTTGGCAAGGTACTTCTCACAGACCTGTCTCACTGCAAAAATCTGATCAGCACACCCTCTACCACTTATAAAGCCATACTGTTCCTCTCCAATTACGCTGTCCGTGCAGTCTCTAATCGTTTTGATCAGCACTCTCCCGTACAACTTACCAACCACACATAATAGACTGATACCTCTCGAGTTGCAGCATTCAATTTTATCTCCTTTGCCCTTATGTAGCAAAACAATGCAGGCACTGTGCCACTCAATCGGAAGCACGCCTGTCACTGAACACAAATTCAGTAATTTCACCAACCATTCGACAATCGTAATTCCACCCTTCTTCAGGCACTCGGTCGCAACGCCATCCAAACCAGAGGCTTTCCCTACTTTCATCACCTCCACCGCCTCCTGCACCTAATCCCTGGCAATGTCCGCCACAATCTTTCTCCCATAACTGGCGTCCGAGCACCACTCACCACAGCAACAATGTCAGCCTCTCTGTCATTCTCGACATTCAACAACTCATCAAAATACTCGGCCCACCTCTTCCGTACATCACCATTTTCCAACAACAACTGGCCGTTTTCATCTTTCACCACTTCCTCCTTTCCGGTCTCTCCCTCTTCACCTCCTTCCAGAACATTTTTTTGTTCTCCTCAAAATTCTGGCACAATCGTCTGCCCAACCTGGTATCAGCGTCCTTTCTGGCTCTCCTCACCACCCGCTTCACCTCGTTTCTCCTCTCTTAGTAGCTTTCCTAAGTCATCACTGACTTATCCTGCAACCACTCCTCAAACGCTCATCTTTACCGTGCCACCGTCAGTTCGACCTCCTCATTCCACCACTCGCAACCTTTCCTTCTGCACCCGCCCACACGGCGCGCACCACACACCTTCTTCGCACATCTAAGCAGCGCATCCTTTAACGTCCCCCATTCTTCCTCCACATCTCTTAGGTCCTCTCCTCTCACGTTGTCATATTCTTCCCTCAACGCATGCTGGAACTCCTCGGCTCTACTTCTCACCTCCGGTCCACTCACTTTCAACTATCTCTCTTGATTCTCCCACTCGTTTGTTGCCCTTCCCCTTCTGCTCCACTCCTAATCTACCTTCCACCAGCAGATGGTCAGACAATCCTCCACCCTCCCTTCTCAGCACCCGCACATCCAACAGCCTCCTCACCATTCTCCTCGATATCAGCACAAAATCCATCAGTGCTCTCTCCACCACTGCACCACGGGCCATCCTTACCCATGTGTACTTGTGGATATCTCGCTTCTTGAACAAACTGTTCCCGACCACCAACTCCTGCTCCATACAGAGACCTATCAGGTTTTCTCCACTGTCATTTCTACCGGGAACGCCCTACCTTCCTATCACATTCTCCCCCACTACATCTTCAACTCTCGCATTAAGGTCACCCAGTACAACTACATTGAAATGACATCCAAAACTCTCAATACACTCACCCAGGTCAGTCCAGGATTGCTCCTTCTCCTCTTCACTTCTCTCGCTGCCAGGTCCGTAAGCACTCACAAATGCCCATATTTCTACGCCTAACTTAACTTTCACACACATCAATTTTGAGGACACCTCCTTCCATTCGGTAGCGCTATGAACCCACCGATCATTCGATATCAGGACCACACCTTTTCGTGCCCAACCTTCCTCCACACCAGACTTTCTTCCACTTACCACACCAAACTCACATTCGCTCTTACCTTCCAATTTCGTCTCACTCAGCGTCAACACATCAAACTTCCTCCTCACAAACATCTCACCAATCTCCCTCCTCTTTGCATAGCTCGTACTACAGCCACGCGCATTCAGCGACCCTAACAATAGGGCTCGGAGAGGCGCTCGTCTTGCCGTCTTTGAGGAAGGGTTTTATAGAGAACGGGATTCTTAACCCCTTCGCTCCGCCCCTTTCAGTCTCCTTTTACGACACGCAGGGTTTATGGTAGCACGATTCTACTCCCGGCTACGGGGCGCTCTTTTAGTCGTCTTCTACGACACGCGGTGGATACGTTAGCAAGATTCTAACGCCCCGGCTGCTAGGCAATTCTAACGCCCCTGCTACAAGGCATCACAGATCTCTGGTAAAATGCTGCAGTGGATGTAGTGAAGGCTCGAATAACTCAGATATTCTAAATAAGTTCGAAAATCTTATAAAAATACATGAACCGAGCAATAATTTCTAACCGTACAATCTGCAAACTGTTAAGCTACATTTACAGAAGTAAAATATTTCGAAATTACGCTATAACCAATGCCAAAAAATGACCTAACATGACAATGGGGAATAAGCATATATCCATCAACATAAAAAAATTAACATGGCGTGAAACTGATTTACAATTCCAATCATAAAACAAATAAAAAGGATTATTTATATTGAAAATCACAAGCCTATGGCAAAATGTCCAAGTTGATGTGTATTTTTTCCTATGACGAGCTCGAGTTGTGGCCTACAATAAACAAATAAAGTATTTCTCTACTTACACCCCATGATATATAAAAATCCGATAGAATAGGTCTCCAAGTCCCCCTGTAACAGGACAGATCCAATAGCACGACGTAAAGCATACCACAAATTTATAACACTACAACAAATTGGGCCAATTTATACTTGAATAACCTAAAATCGTCCCATACCTCACAGTCCCATTACCACAATCCTTGGAGTAACTTATGACACGGCGATGACATGCAAGCCTCACACAAACAAGATTGGCCTTGGATGTTATAAATAAGCATTCAAACCCTGCAACAACAATAACATAGAAAACAGTCATTATCTACTCTGGCTTAAGAAACATTAACAAAAATGTGAAATCCTAAACTAATATCCTTGTATAAATGATCAATCATCTCCCAAGAAAATCTGAAAAAGGACCAAGATCGTGTATTAACACGTCCATCATACCAAAAATTTTTTATGTAGAAGAAATAAAGTAAATTCGTGTATAACAATCTTGTAATACTACGCAAACAGATCAATCCTGTAACAAACTTCCTAAAATTTACTAAGTTACTATGTCTATAGCATAATGTACCGAATTCTTCCAATCCTAACCACATCTTATTTATATGAGAGAATAAGATGCACACCCATACAAAACCTACCCAATGTCCAGCAAGGACAACCTAAGTGAGCGTGATACCGGATGTGTGCGGGCCGCACACATCCAGTCTTTGCCAAGTGTGGGATTTATACGAAAATATGAAATTTGAACAGAACAAGAAAAATAATACATAAGAATAATGCCAACCTACTCCACACACTTTCCACATACAAAAAAAATCACTACAAGGCCATGCATGCATCAACAAAGTGAAATACAGTTTAGGCAAAACTCGTAGTAATAATGGTTCTATCAGGCAATAGGCGTAGAGAGTCTTTGATTCAGGGTCTCGACGGGGACCCTGAATGACGGTTCAATCCACTTGACGGCACTCTCCCATGCATGAATCTAAAATGTCGATGAACTTATTGGTAATTCACTTTTCTCAGCCTATGGGCACATTTACGTTAATACAATCGGCATAAGTATCGCAGCCCGGTTATAACGTTAACAGTCTTTTTTAAATGAAACAACACAATCACAATAAAAGGGTACAATTGTTATTGGACATCACTAATTTCTCAATCTCAAAGAAGTTCACACTGAACGCCATAGCACTCCGACCCGACACACGTACTATTGCGGACGACCTAATCTCGCCAACTTCTCAGGGCCAATGCATTGCCTTTCCCATGAACAGGCCCTTGTATTTGTAAGATCGTTTTCTCCGGAAGGCGGTTCGTCTTTCCACATGGACATGTATTACAGGAAGTCTTGCACTTAATGTGTAGCAGTAACAACATAATTTATCGACGTTCCGCCAACTCTATAGGAGAAGATAGTACGTAAAGTATTAGTTGGTCCCTTTGCGCACTTTTATAATACCAAAGAACCCATCAATACCCTAATAAAATTACCAAATCTTCATTAACACATGCACGATATAAAGATACTATCTGATTACTTATAAAACTTCATACTACCTCCCGGCCTATGACCGAAAATGGGCTGCTAGGCTAAGGGCCTGCCGTCTTCAATAAGTCGAGGCACCCCATCTAACTCGGTACTTCCTCCATGGTGATGCCCGAACTAATCTCTTTGAAAATACATTTCCCTTGAATAATCAGTCGACGCATTAGCTATGCATTTTGACGCATGTCCTGTTGACATAACAATTCATTAATGCTTCGCCGGGGTATCTGGAGACCAGATCTTCACAGCCCCTGCTTACTTGCGCCGACTATATTGATTATCGGTCTGGGCAGCTTACTTCATATCAATACCTCCCCCTTCCGCTGAAATTTCTTCTCCTCATCAAAATGGAAGACATTTTTCTCTAGAAGTCACTTATACATCATACATACATGTCCCATAATTTTCCCCACCCTTGCGTAATGCTTTGTTCCTTCGTGCTATGTTCTACGTTGCGTTGGTTCTCGAAGGAGCATAGCTTCATCCTGACACTAACAGCTTACGTTACTTCTGACGTTTTGACATGTTCCCTTGTTTACTCCGTCAATATTCGGTACGGCAAAAGCAGATACCTTTGGCAATTTCGCTAAAACGAATTTCCTGCATGGGGACGCATCCTATCGAAAATGCAGGCAAATGGCACTGCCATTTTCAGATCAACGACTGCATGTGCAGCTTTTTCTGTCTTTGCTTTGCTTGTATGTGGCATTTAGAAACGATTATCAGCACGGAAATTGACAGATGCCACCGGAGTTTCCCCAGTAGTGTTTCATGTAAAATATTTACCAATACGGAATGTCA
The DNA here is from genome assembly GCA_016164225.1 of Gammarus roeselii. Lineage (NCBI taxonomy): Eukaryota > Metazoa > Arthropoda > Malacostraca > Amphipoda > Gammaridae > Gammarus > Gammarus roeselii. The sequence continues at coordinate 8,660 of SDVV010005775.1, read as the reverse complement.
CAAACTAGATTGATGCCAGGTTCTCCCCGATAATATTTCGTTTGCCTTCCTTCACCGGTGCTTTAATAGTCCATATGCTCATAAATGTCAGTGTTCAAAAAGGAGTGTACTCATATTATTAAATTTTTGCTCCACATAACAGAAAAAATGGGGAGAGTTCCTTTTAAAGATCATATTTATATCCTGCCCCTCCAACAATTTTTCCCATGCTTGCGTACTACCTCCTTCCTTCTTGACATGTCTATGTTGCGCTTGGTTATTGAGGGAGCTAGGCTATGTCCTCACACTATCCACTCCATGACAGAAAACCTTTGCACAGCTCACGTTGCCTCTGATGTTTTCACATGTTTCCATGTTTACTCCGTCAATATTCGGTACGGCAAATGCAGATACCATTGACCAATTGCAACAGCAAATTGCCTGTGTCATGACGCATTTTATCAAAATGCAGGCACATGGCACTGCCATTCCAGATCAATTACTACTGCATGCGCAGCTTTATCTGTCTCTGCTTTGCTGTGGTTACGACGTTACGAACACTTGCTAGTACGGAAGCTCACGGATTTTAATCAGTGTTTCCCCAGCAAAATGTTCCGTTTGCCTACCCCCACCGTTGAACTGATATTCCCACAGGTCATGAATTGTGGTGTCTACAAGGGTGCGTACTCATGCTATGGGTCGACGTCTTGCACGCGCAGGTACATTAGAATTTACAATTTTCTCATAACTCTAACTACGTTTCTACATGTTCTTACATGACGAGTTTCCGTAGCTCAACTTACCTGAATGCCTAAATTTGCTGTTAATAACATTATCTACATTTGGAAAGTTTAGAGAACTGGTTTCCGTACATATGTGTAGTATTTTTGTGTTTCTGTTAGTCGCTTTTTCTCCTTCCCATTATAGTCGTCCTGCAGTGGATTTTACCTACGCCTCAGGTTATACCTGACTGCAGTTTTGTTGCGGCTTGTTTGCTGCTCCCCCGGGTGTTCTGCTTCATTCTCTTCGTTAGTTGGGCCGTCGTCCAGTGTGTCCGTCTCCTCTTTGTTTAGATGAAGGGGATAAGGGTAATTTCTGATTTGAGCGTACATGCATTTATGAATCTGCACGTATTGCTATCGAGACTTCTTGGTCAGATGCTTAATGCGCGCGTTGATTCGCGTTAGTTCCCACTCGCGGTATGGTCCGGTATATTTTAGAGGACATTGGTTGTCATGATCTGCATCCTGCCTCTCATTTCGCACAAACACTAACATCCCCGATTTCAACTTTTCGCTATTGACGAATTTGTCTCGCCTTTTGGCAATTCTTGTGCGCGCCTGCTTGATTAGTTCTCTGACCACCTTGAACGCCGATTTCATGCGCGCCGCTATTTCTGCTGCGTAATTCTCCCCCATGGTATAATCGATCCTTGGAGGGGTAAACAAGTTGCTGAATGGCATGTACGCGTGGCGGCCAAAGAATAGGTAGAAAGGTGTATTTTCAACCACCGCGTGATGCGCGGTATTTATAGCCAGTGTGGCGTATGAGGGATTCTTTTCCCTTGACATTTGGTTGTCCGAAGTCATTTGCGATAGGATGTTTTTCAGGGTGCAATGTTACACTTCGACAGCTCCGTTCCCTTAAGGGTTAACTGCTGTCGTAGTTCGACTTATGGTTCCGAGTCGCTTGCACACTTCCTGAAATAGCGCGGACGTTACTTCGGTCTTTTGGTCTGAAATCATGTTCTCCCATCGTATGTGGTCACGAATTCCGGAATCCTTTCTGTCACTTTCTGCATTGACTTACTAAAAGATACGTCACCAGATATTTTGTTAAGTGATCTACCATCGTTAAAACGTTGCAGTAACCCACGTTACTTACCTGTAGCTTCGTCAGGTCTACTCCCACGCGTTCCTGAGGTCTTATTATTTCAGAGAACTCACCCATGGCTGGGTAATTCCTCGCGTGAGGCTTGCATCGCTGACACACCAAGCACATTTTTATATATTCGTTTATATCAGCGATCATGTTCAGCCAGTAATTTTGACCGTATGCGCGTTTCCATGTGCGTAGGGTACCTTGATGTCCTGCTATCTCGGAGTCGTGCACCATGATTGCGGCATATTTCTTTAGTGTCGCAGGCATGACAATCGTTTCGTATGTTTTGTGCGGTTTCCTCAAGACCACCTTCTTCAACAAAAAAAATCTGGGGATATCTTCGTCTACTTCCTTGTCAAGGAAACTTCGAATGGGACCCCATGTATTGTCTTGATCTTGTTCGTCGATAACATTTTCTCTTGTTAGTTTTTTCCTGAGAAGCCGCTATGATAACTTCTTCGGCTTCGACTTCTTCAGTGGTGAGAAAAACTTCTTCGCTTCCTTCGCTGTTGTCCTCATCCGGATCAGGTTTTCTGGATAGAGTGTTTTTTAGTTTGAGTAAGAAATACGCTACTGAGAACTCAACTCCGTCGTGCTTTTGATTAAGGACTCATGCAAAGGCCTCCTGTAATGCGTTTGTATGCAATCAGAAGTCCTTGGTGTAGTCTGGAGCTCGCAACACTGGGGCATTAGTCATTTTGTCCTTCAGTGTTAAAAAGGCTTCCTCCTGGTCTTCCGTCCACAGGATATTGATATTTTTCTTGGTCAGGTGGGTGAATTGTGCTGCTGTTTCCGCTAAATTTTGAATAAATTGGCCGTAGAACCCTACCATTCCTAGAAATTGCTTAATTTTCCTTGCAGTAGTGGGTCTAGGGTATTTCTGCATGTACCCGTTGTTGGTTTTGGTTAGCCGGGCTCTGTTTCGATTATTATGCGCCTTTGGAATTTCACTTGGATGTTAAGGAAAAAGCACTTTTTCAATCCGATTTTCATTTTTGCTCGTTGAAAGTCCTTCAAGATCTCCTCTAATCGTTCGAGGTGTTTCTCCACAGTTTCCGCGTACATGCGATTGTCATCGCGTAGTTTCCCAGACCGAGATGTCGCTTCACGATGGCACATGCCGTCCTCAGGTATGTAAAGCCGCTTCCCGACTCTTCTATAGGCCTGCACAGGTACTCGTAATGTCCCGATTCGGCTTGCGAGCGCGGTGTACTTGCGGCTCTTTTTGCTCAATGGGACTTGGTGGAATGCTGACGAACTATCGATTATGCTATCAATTGTGTGTCCTGCCATTTGCTCCACTGAGTTTACTATGATAGGAATAGGAAATTTTTCCCTGATTAAAATAGAGTTCAAACGTCGATAGTCGATTACGATCCTCGCTGAGCAGTCCGGGTTCTTTACGATCACAAAGGGAGCACTCCAGGGTGACGTTAATTCTTGGATTATTCAGGCTTTAACCATTTTCGCGGCATATTCTTCGAGGATTTGCTTATGCGAGAATGGCAAGTGCCAATGTTTCACGTTTATTGGGGTCTCGTTCGTTATTCAGATGTGGTGCTCGTGGTCTACTAGATGCCCGATATCTGTGTCCGAAACAGTAATTGTGCTCTTATATTTCCACAATAAAAACTTCAACTGGTCGCATAGCGATGGCGGCGTCTTTATCGTCTTCCTCATTGGAGTGTTCCCCGATATTCTCGCTAACGCTGCAAAAGAGAACAGTTTCGTCTTCCTCTGCCTCGTGAAGTTCGTGTATCCTGGCCTTCCTGGTCCCTCCTCACAATGTAAGTTGACGATCGTCGAATTTGGCGTATAGTATGTGCACGCAATGATCCTTGACCACGCACACTGTACTTGCCGCAGTTCCGTCGTACCTCATGAATGGCACTGCTACAATCGTCCGTCTTTCCAGGGAAGCGGGGGTTTGCAACCGGATAACAATTGAAGTGCCAGAGGGCACGCGCGTGTAGGTGGTCACTCTACCGATGAACTCGGTAATTGGTTACTCGCTGATGGCCATATTACTTTCGGCATCAACGTTTTTGTTTGTGAAGGGATGCAATTTGCAGGCGATTATGACTCCCTTCCTTTGATAATCGATGGTGACGTGCAGTTGCCCCTTTAAATCGGAACCCAACAGCAAATTTCGGAGAATCTGCTAGTATTGATTATATATGCGTAGCCTTTCATATCGCCTTCGAGGGTTGATACGCATATCTTTATTTTTTCTCAATTTTATTTCGTGAGTCCGTCAAGGTTTTGATCACCTTTTCGCAAAGCTTGATGATGCTTCCTAGCTTGACTAACTCGTTGACGGAACTTGTCTTTATAAGGTTCAGACTTGATTCCGAGTCTATTAATGCGCGGATTTTAATACCATTGATATTTAAAATTATATTTGGTACCCTACCTATTCCTATACGTGCTTATATTTGGTAGGGTTTACGATTTTTTCCCCCATGGGTAGGACACTGCCTTGCCATGTGACCTTCACCAGCACATTTGAAGCACTTGATGGTAGCACCACTGGGTCTGGGAGGAGGATATGGGCTGTGACGAGGGGCGGTTCGGTAACCACTGTTGGGAGTGGGTTGTATTGGTGGCCTCTCCCAGGTGGCGGTATCATGGTCGCAGGTAGGATCGCGAGCCTGGTTTGAGGGGGCGCGCTCAGGTCTTGGGCAACAATTGCCTGCCGTTCCGCGTACGCTGGGTACGGGTGTTGGGTCTGCAAGTTAACTTGGGGAGGGGCCGGCGTAACATCTGTTGGCCTCTTTAAATTTACCTGCGTAATCGAGGAAAATTCTGTTTCGGCTGCTACGCCAAAAGTTCTGGTGCTGTTCCATGTGCATAACGCTTTGCCGTGTCTCTTCTGTCACCGTTTCTAATGTTTCTTCCGCTGGTGTGGGGTCTCGACTCGATCTGCTATCGATGGGTCGCAATCTCGATATGTCCTCGTTTTTGGCGCGGCATGACTTCACTATCAGCTCTTCGATGGTCACCGGTTTGAAGGAGCATTTGAAACAGCTTGATACACGCTCGTTTAAGCGCGGAATCAATATTGCAACGAGGACCTTGTCGTGGTGGTTTCCATGTTCCGTTTTGAACGTTTTTGCTTGCTCCTTGATGTATTCGTGTGCTGTTAGTCCTTTACGCTGCCTGGTTTCGTTCACGTACGCGATAGCGGCAGTAAAGTTCTTCTTACCCGATTTGTGCCGGAAGGACTTGATCCAGTACATCGCGTTGGTAAGGCTCGTGAACGCAAGTTCCATGAATTTTACCCTTTCCTCCTCGCTAAGTGAAGCTTGTATAAGACGCAGCCAATCGTATTCATTCGCGAGCAAGGCAGTTATGTTAGTGAGCTGTTCGACACACGCGCTACAGTTCTCCTTGCCATCGCCCATGGCCTTAATGCGATCATCACAAGCGAAAATGTCTGCTATAGACATCTGGAGAGGTGCGGCGCTTGACATGGGGGGGAGGGGGGAGAAGCGGACGCTGGACAATGCTGGCGAAGCATCATTCTTATTGAAAGCCGATGGAGATGTCAGGGCGAGGTTCGACCATGGATAGTCGGGCCGTCTGGGTTGGATCGGGTCGACCTCGTCTGCTGGCGCTAAATTCCCTACCTCGTTGGCCACGGACTGAGCGGAAGAACGCCGAGTAGGGCGCATAAGAAGGGTAGGTATGGGATTAGTATCCTGTACCAACCACTGGCCCCCCTCTCATTTGCGATCGACTACGTGATCGCCAACTCAGTGGGTGCGGCGGTACACGCTATCTGAGATAGCGCAGGGTTGGACCTAGAAGGCGGGGGTGTCGCCAGCCATTGCCCGGCATCTTGTGGCGATAACACGTATAGCGCGGGTTGAACTGCCGCGGCTTGCCTGACTGGTGCGGTTTGCCTTGGTGGCAACAACTATTGGTTTTGGGAGGTTTGGTCATTCATGGCATGCGGCTGTACCATATTCGGCATGTTGGCGGGTGTCAAGAGTTGACTGGCGGTTATATTTCCCGCGGGGTACTTAGCGTTGAGGGTGGCTGCGTAACTGATGTCGCCCCAACCAACTTCGTTTTCTGCCTCGTACTGGCTAGCGTGCCGACTTTCTTTCCAGGAGTCACGATCTCAAAATTTTGAAATCGATCAGACAATATTGTGCAGTGCTTTTGCGCGTAAACTCCCACTCGTTGCGAAGATGTTTCGATGTGACATATACATGCACATTCCTCACATACCAACGCGCTTGTCATCACACTCTGCCCGTTAACACTGCGCGCGGTGATACGCATGTACCAACCAAATATCTTATATGCCCACATATACTCAAATTTTCCCTACGCCTTACCCTCGTAAATAACAAAGGTCAAAATGCAAATAGCGCAAATAATTGCTTTATCTGGATACCCAGATCTAGCCCAAGGTCAGCGGCTCAATCTACAACAGCACGTGCGACCGTCATAAACCAAGAATACGGATGCACAAATCGGTAGCATTTAGTCAATAATGCAAAATTAATGCAGGCACACAGAATGGGAAAATTCAGTCATAAAAATTACGAAAATCTGTGGTATAGGCGCAACCTGTTCGCTACCGCTTACATCTCACAGCACAGATGTCAGAATTCATGAAATTTAAACATCAAAATGAGATCCCAAAGCACCGAAATTTGCAAAAACTAACACAACTATGCAGGTCATGTACGTTCAAAATCAGAAATAATATAAGCACAAACTCAGAAATAGTGAAATCAGAATAAGCAAAATAAGACCCGCCAAATTACACAAATCATGCGGTAATATGGTGAACAGGCACAAATAAATTTAGAACCAATCCCAAATGAGAACACATAAATTAAACACAAATTAAGGTACACGTAAATTAATACATCACTGTCAATGTACACACCAAAATGAGAAAAATATGATCCACACAATTAAATAAACTGAATTTTTAACACCTCATAATCATACAGGCACAAAATCACAATTAATGAAATTTAAATAATAGAAATACGATCGACACAATGAATATGCGCTGCAATTCGTTAATTTAACATAAGTTTTGCTGCAAGTTACGTGAAATACACCAAATAGCTATGAAACCAGTCCCACCTAATGAGATAAGTGAATAGAAAGATGGAAGACAATCACATAACAAGCTACTGTAATTCCGACGAAACATTCGGTAGACAAAACTTAAGAATTAAATGGGGAACGTACGTTCCACCCAGACATAACACGCTCAAATTACGCTGAGTTCACGCAAACGAACCTACTAAAAACAAGGTCACTCTGAGCCCCGTTACTTCATACCGCATCCGAGAAACAATGGAATGGTTGGAACAGTTCATCGGCTCCAGCCCTGTCGCCACAAAGAGTCTAACTGTAGATATGGCCGTATCTGGGGGTTGCGGCACGACTGGAATTTATGTATACAGGCCCAACAATGTAGTCACCCTGAATATTAATTCCCTCACATGCTATTACCCGGGTATGCCAGAAAGTGTCTGAATTGCTTTATTATCATATCATATTGCTGATACGTGCTGACAAGAGTTATGTGGAGGAGGGCGGCATAATTACAATACACATTCCTAAACAAAAAAAGTCCGCGCCACATACATTCAGTCACTGCCACGTGTTGGATTTATACTCAAATAATGAGATTTGAGGAAAACAAGAAAATTAAAATCCATACGAATACTGCCAACCTACTCCAGACACTTTCCAAATGTAAAAAAAAAATTACTTCAAGGTCATGCATGAATCCACAAAGTGAAATACACTTGAGGCAAAACTCTTAGTAATAATGGTACTGACCAGGCAGCAGACGTAGAGAGTCTTGGTTCCAGGGTCTCGACGAGAACCTTGATTGACGGTTCAATCCACTTGACGGCGCTCTCTCATGCTTGAACCAAAAACGTCGATGAGCTTATTGGTAATTCACTTTTCTCGGCCAATGAGAACATTTACGTTAATACAATCGAAAAAAGTATCGCAGCAAGGTTATAACGTTAACACAGCCGTCTAAATATGAAACAACTCAATCACAATAAAAGAGCACAATCGTTATTGGACATCAAAAGTTTCTCAATATTAAATAAGTTCGCACTGAACGTCCCAGCACTTCAACCCGACACATGTCCTATTGCGGACGACCTAATCTCGTTAAATCCTCAGGGCCACAGCACTGCCTTTCCCATAAACAGGTCCTTGTATTTGTACGGTCGTTTTCCCGGAAGGCGGTTCGCTTTTCCACTTGGGCATGTATTACAGGAAGTCCTGCACTTGATGTGTAACATTACCAACCAAATTCATCGACGTTTCCCCAACTCTTTAGGAGAAGGTAGTGCGCAAAGTATTAGCTGACTCCTTTGCGCACTTTTATAATACCAAAGAACGCATCAATATACGTGCAATGCCCTAATCAAAATACTGAATCTTTATTAACACATGTACGATATAAAGATACGATCTAATTACTTATATAACTACATACTCCCTCCCAGCCAATGACCGGAAATGGGCTTCTAGGTTTAGGGCCCGCCGTTTTCAATCAGTCGAGGCACCCCATCTAACTTGGTACTTCCTCCATGGTGATGCCCGAACTAATCTCTTTGAAAACAAATTCCTCTTGAATAATCAGTCGACGCATTAATTATGCATTTTGACGGATGTCCCGTGGACATAACAATTCATCAATGCTTCGCCGGGGCGTCTGGAGACCGGATCTTTACAGCCCCTGCTTATTTGTGCCGACTATATTAATTCTCGGCCTAGATGGCTTACTTCATATCATT
>SDVV010005774.1:0-18941 GCA_016164225.1 Gammarus roeselii | reverse complement strand
TAGTTGTTTGATTTTTTTTAGTTGTTTTAGTTGTTTTAGTTGTTCTAGTTGCTTTAGTTATTTTAGTTGTTCTATTTGTTGTAGTTGTTATAGTTGTTTTAGTCGTTTAGTTGTTATAGGTGTTTACGAGTGTTTTAGTTGTTATAGGTGTTATATGTGTTTTAAATGTTTTATTTGTTTTGGTTGTTTTAGTTGTTTTAGTTGTTTTAGTTGTTTAGTTGTTATAGTTGTTTGATTTGTTTTAGTTGTTTTAGTTGTTTTAGTTGTTATAGTTGTTTTAGTTGTTTAGGTGTTATAGTTATTTTAGTCGTTTTAATTGTTTAATTGTTTTATAGTTTTTAGTTGTTCAAGTTGTTTTAGTTGTTTTAGTCGTTATAGTTGTTATAGTTGTTTTAGTTGTTTTAGTTGTTTTAGTTGTTTTAGTTGTTTTAGTTGTTTAGTTGTTATAGTTGTTTTAGTTGTTTAGTTGTTTTAGTTGTTCTAGTTTTTTTAGTTGTTTTAGTTATTTCAGTTGTTTAGTTGTTGTAGTTATTTAGGTGTTTTAGTTGTTTTAGTTGTTTTAGTTGTTGTAGTTGTTTTAGTTGATTTAGTTGCTCTAGCTGTTTTAGGTGTTTTAGTTGTTTAGATGTTTTAGGTATTTAGGGTGTTATAGTTGTTTTATGTGTTTTAGTTGTTTAGGTGTTCCAGTTGTTTTAGGTGTCCTAGTTGTTATAGGTGTTATAGTCGTTTTAGTTGATTACGGTGTTTTAGGTGGTACAGGTATTTTAGGTGTTATAGTTGTTATATGTGTTATAGGTGTTTCATGTGTTATAGGTGTTTGAGGTGTTTAGGTGTTCTACGCATTTTGTAGTTTTAGTTGTGTTAGTTGTTTTAGTTGTTTAAGGTGTTTCAGTTGTTCCAGGTGTTATATTTGTTTTAGGTGTTTTAGTTGTTCTAGGTAATTTAGTTGTTATAGTTGTTTTAGTTGTTATAGTTGTTATAGTTGTTTTAGTTGTTTGTAGTTGTTATGGTTGCTTTAGGTGTTTTGGTTGTTATAGGTGTTTTAGGTGTTATAGGCGTTTATAGGTGTTCTTTTTTGGTGTTATATGTGTTGTAGGTGTTATAGTTGTTTTTTAGGTGTTGCCGTTGTTCAAGGTAATCAAGTTGTTATAGGTGTTTTAGTTGTTTAGTTGTTATAGTTGTTTTAGTTGTTAGAGTTGTTTTAGTTGTTAGAGTTGTTTTAGTTGTTAGAGTTGTTTTAGTTGTTATAGGTGTTTTAGTTGTGTTAGGTGTTCTAGTTGTTTAAGGTGTTTTATTTGTTGTATGTGTTTTAGTTGTTTCAGGTGTTATAGATGTTTGAGGTGTTTAGGTGTTCTACGCATTTTGCAGTTTTAGTTGTGTTAGTTGTTTTAGTTGTTCAAGGTGTTTCAGTTGTTCCAGGTGTTATATTTGTTTTAGGTGTTTTAGTTGTTCTAGGTAATTTAGTTGTTATAGTTGTTTTAGTTGTTTTAGTTGTTATAGTTGTTTTAGTTGTTTCAGTTGTTATGGTTGCTTTAGGTGTTTTGGTTGCTATAGGTGTTTTAGGTGTTATAGGCGTTCATAGGTGTTCTTTTTTGGTGTTATATGTGTTGTAGGTGTTATAGTTCTTTTTTTAGGTGTTTCGGTTGTTTAAGGTAATCAAGTTGTTATAGGTGTTTTAGTTGTTTAGTTGTTATGGTTGTTTCAGTTGTTAGAGTTGTTTTAGTTGTTATAGGTGTTTTAGTTGTGTTAGGTGTTCTAGTTGTTTAAGGTGTTTTAGTTGTTGTATGTTTCTTAGTTGATTTAGGTGTTTTAGTTGTTTTAGGTGTTATAGATGATTAAGTTGTTATATTTGTTCCAGTTGTTTTATAGGTGTTTTAGTTGTTATAGTTGGTTTAGTTGTTTTAGTTGTTTCAGTTGTTTTAGTTGTTTTAGTTGTATTAGTTGTTTCAATTGTTTTAGTTGTTTGAGGTGTTTTAGTTGTTTTAGGTGTTGTAGTTGTTTAGGTGTTCTAGTGGTTTTATGTGTTTTCGTTATTTTAGTTGTTTTAGTTATTTTAGTTGTTATAGTTATTTTAGTTGTTACAGTTGTTCTGGGTGTTATAGTTGTTATAGGTGTTTTACTTGTTATAGGTGTTTTAGGTGTTTTAGGTGTTATAGGTGTTGAAGTGTTGTATGTGTTTTAGGTGTTTTAGTTGTTTTAGTTGTTTTAGGTGTTATAGTTGTTTTGGTGTTATAGTTGTTTTTTGGTGTTTTAGTTTTTTAAGTTGTTCAAGTTGTGAGAGTTGTTTTATTCGTTTTTAGTTGTTTTAGTTGTTATATTTGTTTTAGTAGTTATAGTTGTTTTAGTTGTTCTAATTGATTTAGTTGTTATAGTTGTTGTAGTTGTTATAGTTGTTCTAGTTGTTATTTTTGTTTTAGTTGTTTTAGTTGTTTTAGTTGTTGTAGTTGTTATAGTTGTTTTAGTTGTTTTAGTTGTTTAGTTGTTATAGTTGTTTAAGTTGTTTTAGTTGTTTTAGTTTTTACAGTTGTTTTATTTGTTATAGTTGTTTTATGTGTTATAGTTGTTTTTGTTGTTTTAGGTGTTTTAGTTTTTTAGGTCTTCTAGTTGTTGCAGGCGTTATAGTTGTTTCAGGTGTTATGATTGTTATAAGTGTTTTTTATAGTTTTTAGTTGTTTTAGTTGTTTTAGTTGTTTAGTCGTTATAGTTGTTATAGATGTTTTAGTTGTTTTAGTTGTTTTAGTTGTTTAGTTGTTTTAGTTGTTTAGTTGTTATAGTTGTTTGAGTTGTTTTAGTTGTTTTAGTTGTTCTAGTTACTTTAGTTATTTTAGTTGTTTTATTTGTTGTAGTTGTTATAGTTGTTCTAGTTGTTTTAGTTGTTATAGGTGTTTACGAGTGTTTTAGTTGTTATAGTTGCTATATGTGTTTAAATGTTGTATTTGTTTTAGTTGTTTTAGGTGTTTTAGTTGTTTAGTTGTTTTAGTTGTTTTAGTTGTTATAGTTGTTTTAGTTGTTCTAGTTGTTTTAGTTGTTTTAGTTGTTTTAGGTTTTATAGTTGTTTTAGTTGTTTAGTTGTTTTAGTTGTTCTAGTTGTTTAGTTGTTTTAGGTGTTTTAGTTGTTTAGATGTTTTAGGTGTTTAAGGTGTTTTAGTTGGTTTAGGTGTTTTAGTTGCTTAGGTGTTCCAGTTGTTTCAGGTATTCTAGTTGTTATAGGTGTTATAGTCGTTTTAGTTGTTTAAGGTGTTTTAGGTGTTTTAGGTGTTTTAGGTGTTATAGTTGAGATATGTGTTATAGGTGTTTCATGTGTTTTAAGATGTTATATTTGTTTAAGTGGTTTTAGGGTGTTTTAGTTGTTATAGTCGGTTTAATTGTTTTAGTTGTTTTAGTTGTATTAGTTGTTTCAGTTGTTTTAGTTGTTTGAGGTGTTTTTGTTGATTTAGGTGTTGTAGTTGTTTAGGTGTTCTAGTTGTTTTATGTGTTTTATTTATTTAAGTTGTTGTAGTTGTTTTAGTTGTTATAGTTATTTTAGTTGTTTCAGTTGTTTCAGGTGTTACAGTTGTTATAGGTGTTTTACTTGTTATAGGTGTTCTAGGTGTTTCAGTTGTTTCAGGTGTCCAAGTTGTTATAGGTGTTCTAGTTGTTGTAGTTGTTATAGTTGTTTAAGTTGTTAGAGTTGTTTTAGTTGTTATAGGTTTTCTAGTTGTTTTATGTGTTCTAGTTGTTCAAAGTGTTCTAGTTGTTGTATGTGTCTTAGTTGATATAGGTGTTTTAGTTGTTTTTTGGTGTTATAGATGTTTAAGTTGTTATATTTGTTTAGTTGTTTTAGGTGTTTTAGTTGTAATAGTTGTTTTAGTTGTTTCAGTTGTTTTAGTTGTTTTAGTTGTATTAGTTGTTTTAGTTGTTTTAGTTGTTTGAGGTGTTTTAGTTGTTTTAGGTGTTCTAGTTGTTTAGGTGTTATAGTTGTTTTGAGTGTTTAGTTGTTTTAGTTGTTTATGTGTTTTAGTTGTTTAAGGTGTTATAGTTGTTTTAGATGTTTTAGTTATTTTATTTGTTATTGTTGTTGTAGATGTTTTAGTTGTTTTAGTTGTTTTAGTTGTTCAAGTTGTTTAAGTTGTTTAAGTTGTTTTAGTTGTTTTTATTTGTTTAGTTGTTTTAGTTGTTTTAGTTGTTATAGTTGTTTTGATTGTTCCAGTTGTTTTAGTTGTTATAGTTGTTTTAGTTGTTTTATTTGTTTTAGTTTTTATAGTTGTTTTAATTGTTTAAGTTGTTTTAGTTGTGTCAGTTGTTCAAGTTGTTTTTCAGATGTTTTAGTTGTTTTAATTGTTTGGGTGGTTCAGTTGTTTAAGTTGTTATAGTTTTTCAGTTGTTATAGTTGTTTTAGTTGTTCTAGTTGTTTTAGTTGTTTTAGTTGTTTTAGGTGATTAAGTTGTTTAAGTTGTTGCAGTTGTTTCTGGTTTTATAGTTGTTTTAGGTGTTTTAGGTGTTATAGTTGTTGTAGTTGTTTTAGTTGTTTTAGTTGTTTTAGTTAATATGGTTGCTTTAGTTGTTTTAGTTGTTTTAGTTGTTTAGTTGTTATAGTCGTTTTAATTGTTATAGTTGTTTTAGTTGTGTTAGTTGTTTAGTTGTTATAGTTGTTTCAGTTTTTTTAGTTGTTATAGTTGTTTTAAATGTTTAAGTTGTTTTAGTTGTTTACGTTGTTTTAGTTGTTCAGGTGTTTCAGTTTTTTCAGGTGTTTTGGTTGGTATAGGTGTTTTTAGGTGTTCATGGTGTTATATGTGTTATAGGTGTTTTAAGTGTTTAAGGTGTTTCGGTGTTTTAGTTGTTTAATTTGTTTTAGGTGTTTTAGTTGTTTTAGGTGTTTTAGTTTTATTTAGGTGTTCTAGTTGTTTTATGTGTTTGAAAGGTTTTAGGTGTTTGAGGTGTTATAGTTGTTTAGGTGTTATAGTTGTTTAAGGTGTTTTAGTTGTTTTAGGTGTTTTAGTTGTTTAGGTGTTTAGTTGTTTTAGATGATATAGTTATTTTAGTTGTTATAGTTGTTGTAGATGTTTTAGTTGTTCTAGTTGTTATAGTTGTTTTAGTTGTAATAGTTGTTTAGTTGTTTAAGTTGTTCTATTTGTTTTAGTTGTTTTAGTTGTTTCAGTTGTTTAAGTTGTTCATAGTTGTTATAGTTGTTTAAGTTGTTTTGGTGTTTCAGTTGTTTTAGTTGTTTTAGTTGTTTTAGTTGTTCTAGTTGTTTTAGTTGTTTAGTTTTTTTAGTTGTTGTACTTGTTTTAGTTGTTCTATTTGTTTTAGTTGCTGTAGTTGTTTTAGTTGTTTTAGGTGATTAAGTTGTTCAAGTTGTTGCAGTTGTTTTAGGTGTTCTAGTTGTTTTAGGTGTTTTAGGTGTTATAGTTGTTGTAGTTGTATTAGTTGTTTTAGTTGTTTAGTTGTTATAGTTGCTTTAGTTGTTTTAGTTGTTTAGTTGTTATACGTAGTTGTTTGAGATGTTTTAGTTGTTTTAGTTGTTTCAGGTGTTCTAGTTGTTGTAGGTGTTTTAGTTGTTTAAGGTGATGTAGTTGTTTCATGTGGTTTAGTTGTCCTAGGTGTTGCAGTTGTTTTAGGTGTTTTAGTTGTTTTAGGTGTTTTAGTTGTTATAGGTGTTTTGGGTGTTAATGGTGTTCTAAGTGTTTAAGGTGTTTTAGGTGTTATAGGTGTTATAGTTGTTATAGTTATATTTTGTTGTTATAGGTGTTTAGTTCTTTTATGTGTTTTTATGTGTTTTAGGTGTTATAGTTGTTCTAGTTGTTTTATGTGTTATACTTGTTGTAGGTGTTTTAGTTGCTTAGGTGTTATAGTTGTTATAGGTGTTTTAGTTATTTTAGGTGTTTTAGTTGTTATAGGTGTTATAGTTGTTATAGTTATATTTTTTTGTTATAGGTGTTTAGTTCTTTTATGTGTTTTTAGGTGTTATAGGTGTTGCAGTTGTTATAGGGGTTTTAGTTGTTTTTAGTTGTTCTGAGTGTTAAGGTGTTTTAGGTGTTTTAGGTTATGGCCGTTTTGGTGTTTTAGTTGTTTTAGTTGTTTTAGTTGTTGTAGGCGTTTTATGTGTTTAGGTGTTTAGTTGTTATAGGTGTTTTAGTTGTTTTAGTTGTTCAAGTTGTTTGAGGTGTTATAGTAGGTTCAGGTGTTTTAGTTGTGTTGTTGTTTTAGTTGTTTAGATGTTTTAATTGTTTTAGTTGTTGCAGTTGTTGAAGTTGTTATAGTTGTTTTAGTTGTTTCAGTTGTTTTAGTTGTTTAGTTGTTATAGTTGTTTAAGTTGTTTTAGTTGTTTTAGTTTTTTAGTTGTTTTTTTGTTTTAGTTGTTTTATGTGTTCTAGTTGTTTATGTTGTTTTAGGTGTTATAGTTGTTTCAGTTGTTCTAGTTGTTGCAGGTGTTATAGTTGTTTCAGGTGTTATGTATGTTCTAAGTGTTTAAGTTGTTTTTAGGTGTTATAGTTGTTTTAGGTGTTATAGTTGTTTTAGGTGTTTTAGTTGTTTAGTCGTTTTAATTGTTTAATTGTTTTATAGTTTCTAGTTGTTTTAGTTGTTTTAGTTGTTTTAGTCGTTATTGTTGTTATAGTTGTTTTAGTTGTTTTAGTTGTTTTAGTTGTTTTAGTTGTTTAGTTGTTATAGTCGTTTTAGTTGTTTCAGTTGTTCTATTTGTTTTAGTTGTTTTAGTTGTTTCAGTTGTTTAAGTTGTTTATAGTTGTTATAGTTGTTTTAGTTGTTTAGGTGTTTCAGTTGTTTTGGTTGTTTTAGTTGTTCTAGTTGTTTTAGTTGTTTTAGTTGTTTTAGTTGTTGTAGTTGTTTTAGTTGTTCTATTTGTTTTAGTTGCTGTAGTTGTTTTAGTTGTTTTAGGTGATTAAGTTGTTTAAGTTGTTGCAGTTGTTTTGGTGTTTTAGTTGTTTAGGTGTTTAAGGTGTTATAGTTGTTGTAGTTGTATTAGTTGTTTTAGTTGTTTAGTTGTTTAGTTGTTATAGTTGCTTTAGTTGTTTTAGTTGTTTAGTTGTTATAGTTGTTTTAGATGTTTTAGTTGTTTAAGTTGTTTTAGGTGTTCTAGTTGTTGTAGGTGTTTTAGTTGTTTAATGTGTTGTAGTTGTTTCATGTGTTTTAGTTGTCCTAGGTGTTGCAGTTGTTTTAGGTGTTTTAGTTGTTGTAGGTGTTTTAGTTGTTATAGGTGTTTTGGGTTTTAATGGTGTTCTAAGTGTTTAAGGTGTTTTAGGTGTTATAGGTGTTCTAAGTGTTTTATGTGTTATAGGTGTTATAGTTGTTCTAGTTGTTTTATGTGATATACTTGTTTTAGGTGTTTTAGTTGCTTAGGTGTTATAGTTGTTATAGGTGTTTTAGTTATTTTAGGTGTTTTAGTTGTTATAGTTGTTATAGTTTTTATAGTTATATTTTGATGTTATAGGTGTTTAGTTGTTTTATGTGTTTGTAGGTGTTATAGGCGTTGCAGTTGTTACAGGGGTTTTAGTTGTTTTTAGTTGTTCTGGGTGTTAAGGTGTTTTAGGTGTTTTAGGTTATTGCCGTTTTGGTGTTTTAGTTGTTTTAGTTGTTTTAGTTGTTGTAGGTGTTTTATGTGTTTAGGTGTTTAGTTGTTATAGGTGTTTTAGTTGTTTTAGTTGTTCAAGTTGTTTGAGGTGTTATAGTTGTTTTAGGTGTTTTAGTTGTGTAGTTGTTTTAGTTGTTTTAGTTGTTTTAATTGTTTTAGTTGTTGCAGTTGCTGTAGTTGTTATAGTTGTTATAGTTGTTTTAGTTGTTTTAGTTGTTTAGTTGTTATAGTTGTTTAAGTTGTTTTAGTTGTTTTAGTTGTTTTAGTTGTTTTAGTTGTTCTAGTTTTTGCAGGTGTTATAGTTGTTTCAGGTGTTATGAATGTTATAAGTGTTTTAGTTGTTTTTAGGTGTTATAGTTGTTTTAGGTGTTATAGTTGTTTTAGGTGTTTTAGTTATTTTAGTCGTTATAATTGTTTAATTGTTTTATAGTTTTTAGTTGTTTTAGTTGTTTTAGTTGTTTTAGTCTTTATAGTTGTTATAGTTGTTATAGTTGTTTTAGTTGCTTTAGTTGTTTTAGTTGTTTTAGTTGTTTAGTTGTTATAGTTGTTTGAGTTGTTTTAGTTGTTTTAGTTGTTTAGTTGTTTTAGTTGTTTTAGTTGTTTTAGTTGTTCTAGTTGCTTTAGTTATTTAAGTTGTTTTATTTGTTGTAGTTGTTATAGTTGTTTTAGTCGTTTAGTTGTTATAGGTGTTTACGAGTGTTTTAGTTGTTATATGTGTTTTAAATGTGTTATTTGTTTTAGTTGTTTTAGGTGTCTTAGTTGTTTATTTGTTTTAGTTGTTTTAGTTGTTATAGTTGTTTTAGTTGTTCTAGTTGTTTTAGTTGTTTTATTTGTTATAGGTTTTATAGTTGTTTTAGTTGTTTAGTTGTTTTGGTTGTTCTAGTTTTTTCAGTTGTTTTAGTTGTTTCAGTTGTTTAGTTGTTGTAGTTGATTTAGGTGTTTTAGTTGTTTTAGTTGTTTTAGTTGTTGTAGTTGTTTTAGTTAATTTAGTTGCTCTAGCTGTTTTAGGTGTTATAGTTGTTTAGATGTTTTAGGTATTTAGAGTGTTATAGTTGTTTTAGGTGTTTTAGTTGTTTAGGTGTTCCAGTTGTTTTAGGTCTCCTAGTTGTTATAGGTGTTATAGTCGTTTTAGTTGTTCAAGGTGTTTTAGGTGTTTCAGGTGTTGTAGGTGTTATAGTTGTTATATGTGTTATAGGTGTTTCATGTGTTATAGGTGTTTGAGGTGTTTAGGTGTTCTACGCATTTTGTAGTTTTAGTTGTGTTAGTTGTTTTAGTTGTTTAAGGTGTTTCAGTTGTTCCAGGTGTTATATTTGTTTTAGGTGTTTTAGTTGTTTTAGGTAGTTTAGTTGTTATATTTGTTTTAGTTGTTTTAGTTGTTATAGTTGTTTAGTTGTTTCTAGTTGTTATGGTTATGGTGTTTTAGGTGTTATAGGCGTTTATAGGTGTTCTTTTTTGGTGTTATATGTGTTGTAGGTGTTATAGTTTTTTTTTAGGTGTTTTGGTTATTTAAGGTAATCAAGTTGGTATAGGTGTTTTAGTTGTTTAGTTGTTATAGCTGTTTTAGTTGTTAGAGTTGTTTTAGTTGTTATAGGTGTTCTAGTTGTGTTAGGTGTTATAGATGTTTAAGTTGTTATATTTGTTTCAGTTGTTTTTAGGTGTTTCAGTTGTTATAGTTGGTTTAGTTGTTTTAGTTGTTTTAGTTGTTTTAGTTGTATGAGTTGTTTCAATTGTTTTAGTTGTTTGAGGTGTTTTAGTTGTTCTAGGTGTTGTAGTTGTTTAGGTGTTCTAGTTGTTTTATGTGTTTTAGTTATTTAGTTGTTTTAGGTGTTATAGTTGTTATAGGTATTTTACTTGTTATAGGTGTTTTAGGTGTTTTAGGTGTTATAGGTGTTGAAGTGTTTTATGTGTTTTAGGTGTTTTAGTTGTTTTAGTTGTTTTAGGTGTTATAGTTGTTTAGGTGTTATAGTTGTTTTTGGTGTTTTAGTTTTTTAAGTTGTTTAAGATGTGAAAGTTGTTGTATTCGTTTTTAGTTGTTTTAGTTGTTATAGTTGTTTAGTTGTTATAGTTGTTTTAGTTGTTCTAATCGATTTAGTTGTTATAGTTGTTGTAGTTGTTATAGTTGTTCTAGTTGTTATTTTTGTTTTAGTTGTTTTAGTTGTTTTAGTTGTTGTAGTTGTTATAGTTGTTTTAGTTGTTTTAGTAGTTTAGTTGTTATAGTTGTTGTAGTTAATTTAGTTATTTTAGTTTTTACAGTTGTTTTATTTGTTTTAGTTGTTTTATGTGTTATAGTTGTTTATGTTGTTTTAGGTGTTTAGTTTTTTAGGTGTTCTAGTTGTTGCAGGTGTTATAGTTGTTTCAGGTGTTATGGTTGTTATACGTGTTTTAGTTGTTTTTTAGGTGTTATAGTTGTTATTAGGTGTTATTGTTGTTTAGGTGTTTTAGTTATTATAGTTGTTTTATTTTTATTTTTTTATAGTTTTTAGTTGTTATAGTTGTTTTAGTTGTTTTAGTCATTATAGTTGTTATAGATGTTTTAGTTGTTTTAGTTGTTTTAGTTGTTTAGTTGTTTTAGTTGTTTAGTTGTTATAGTTGTTTGAGTTGTTTTAGTTGTTTTAGTTGTTTTAGTTGTTCCAGTTGCTTTAGTTATTTTAGTTGTTTTATTTGTTGTAGTTGGTATAGTTGTTCTAGTTGTTTTAGTTGTTATATGTGTTTACGAGTGTTTTAGTTGTTATAGTTGCTATATGTATTTTAAATGTTTTATTTGTTGTAGTTGTTTTAGGTGTTGTGGTTGTTTAGTTGTTTCAGTTAATTTAGTTGTTATAGTTGTTTTAGTTGTTCTAGTTGTTTTAATTGTTTTATTTGTTTTAGGTTTTATAGTTGTTTTAGTTGTTAGTTGTTTTAGTTGTTTTAGTTGTTTTAGTTGTTTTAGTTGTTTCAGTTGTTTAGTTGTTGTAGTTGTTCTAGGTGTTATAGTTGTTTTAGTTGTTTTAGTTGTTCTAGTTGATTTAGTTGCTATAGCTGTTTTAGGTGTTTTAGTTGTTTAGATGTTTTAGGTGTTTAAGGTGTTTAAGTTGTTTGAGGTGTTTAGTTTTTAGGTGTTCCAGTTGTTTTAGGTGTTCTAGTTGTTATAGGTGTTATAGTCGTTTTAGTTTTTAAGGTGTTTTAGGTGTTTTAGGTGTTTTATGTGTTATATTTGTTATATGTGTTATAGGTGTTTCATGTGTTTTAGGTGTTTGAGGTGTTTAGGTGTTTTACGCGTTTTGTTGTTTTAGTTGTGTTAGTTGTTTTAGTTGTTTAAGGTGTTTCAGTTGTTCCAGGTGTTATATTTGTTTTAGGTGTTTTAGTTGTTTCAGGTAATTTAGTTGTTATAGTTGTTTTAGTTGTTATAGTTGTTATAGTTGTTTTAGTTGTTTTAGTTGTTATGGTTGCTCTAGTTGTTTTAGTTGTTATAGGTGTTTCATGTGTTATAGGCGTTTTAGGTATTATTTTTTGGTGTTATATGTGTTGTCGGTGTTATAGTTGTTTTTTTAGATGTTACGGTTGTTTAAGATAATCAAGTTGTTATAGGTGTTTTAGTTGTTTAGTTGTTTTAGTTGTTTCAGTTGTTTTAGTTGTTTTAGTTGTTTTAGTTGCATAAGTTGTTTTAGTTGTTTTTGTTGTTTGAGGTGTTTTAGTTGTTTTAGGCGTTGTAGTTGTTTAGGTGATATAGTTGTTTTAGGTGTTTAGTTGTTTTAGGTGTTTTAGTTGTTTATGTGTTTTAGTTGTTTTAGGTGTTATAGTTGTTTTAGATGTTTTAGTTATTTTATTTGTTATTGTTGTTGTAGATGTTTTAGTTGTTTTAGTTGTTTTAGTTGTTTAAGTTGTTTAAGTTGTTTAAGTTGTTTTAGTTGTTTTTTAGTTGTTTAGTTGTTTTAGTTGTTTTTGTTGTTATAGTTGTTTTGATTGTTATAGTTGTTTTAGTTGTTATAGTTGTTTTAGATGTTATAGTTGTTTTAGTCGTTATAGTTGTATTAGTTGTTTTAGTTGTTTCATTTGTTTTAGTTGTTATAGTTGTTTTAGTTGTTTAAGTTGTTTTAGTTGTTTCAGTTGTTCAAGTTGTTTTTAGATGTTTTAGTTGTTTTAGTTGTTTAGGTTTTCAGTTGTTTTAGTTGTTATAGTTTTTTTAGTTTTTATAGTTGTTTTAGTTGTTCTAGTTGTTTTAGTTGTTTTAGTTATTTAGGTGATTAAGTTGTTTAAGTTGTTGCAGTTGTTTTAGGTGTTTTAGTTGTTTTATGTGTTTAGGTGTTATAGTGTTGTAGTTGTTTTAGTTGTTTTAGTTGTTTTAACTAATATAGTTGCTTTAGTTGCTTTAGTTGTTTTAGTTGTTTAGTTGTTATAGTTGTTTTAGTTGTTATAGTTGTTTTAGTTGTTTTAGTTGTTTAGTTGTTATAGATGTTTAAGTTTTTTTATTTGCTCTAGTTGTTTTAGTTGTTTAAGTTGTTTTGGTTGTTTACGTTGTTTTAGTTGTTTAGGTGTTTCAGTTTTTTCAGGTGTTTTGGTTGTTATAGGTGTTTTTAGGTGTTCATGGTGTTATATGTGTTATAGGTGTTTTAAGTGTTTAAGGTGTTTTAGGTGTTTTAGTTGTTTAATTTGTTTTAGGTGTTATAGTTGTTGTAGGTGTTTTAGTTTTATTTAGGTGTTCTAGTTGTTATATGTGTTTGAGTTGTTTTAGGTGTTTGAGGTGTTATATTTGTTTAGGTGTTCTAGTTGCTTTAGTTGTTTTAGTTTTTATAGTTGTTTTAGTTGTTCTAATTGTTTTAGTTGTTATAGTTGTTGTAGTTGTTATGGTTGTTCTAGTTGTTATTTTTGTTTTAGTTGTTTTAGTTGTTCAGTTGTTGTAGTTGTTATAGTTGTTTTAGTTGTTTTAGTTGTTTTAGTTGTTTTAGTTGTTTTAGTTGTTTCAGTTGTTTAAGTTGTTTTTAGGTGTTTTAATTTCTTTAGTTGTTTATGCGTTTCAGTTGTTTTCGTTGTTTTAGTCTTTGAAGTTGTTCTAGTTGTTTTAGTTTATTTAGTTGTTTTAGTTGTTGTAGTTGTTTTAGTTGTTCAAGTTGTTTTAGTTGCTATAGTTGTTTTAGAGACTTTAGGTGATTAAGTTGTTTAAGTTGGTGTAGTTGTTTTAGGTGTTTTAGTTGTTTTAGGTGTTTTAGGTGTTATAGTTGTTGTAGTTGTTTTAGTTGTTTAGTTTTTTTAGTTGTTTTAGTTGTTAATGTTGCTTTAGTTGTTTTAGTTGTTTTAGTTGTTAAGTTGTTAAAGTTGTTTGAGTTGTTTTAGTTGCTTTAGTTGTTCAAGTTGCTTTAGCTATTTTAGTTGTTTTATTTGTGTTAGTTGTTATAGTTGTTTTAGTTGTTCTAGTTGTTTTAGTTGTCTTATTTGTTTTAGTTGTTTTAGTTGTTTTAGTTGTTGAGTTGTTTTAGTTGTCTTATTTGTTTAAGTTGTTTTAGTTGATATAGTTGTTTAGTTGTTTTAGTTGTTCATGTTGTTTTAGTTGTTCTAGTTGTTTTAGTTGTTTCAGCTGTTTAGTTGTTGTAGTTGATTTAGGTGTTTTAGTTGTTTCAGGTGTTTCAGTTGTTTCAGGTGTTCAAGTTGTTATAGGTGTTCTAGTTGTTGTAGTTGTTATAGTTGTTTTAGTTGTTAGAGTTGTTCTAGTTGTTATAGGTGTTTTAGTTTGTTTATGTGTTCTAGTTGTTTAAGGTGTTTTAGTTGTTGTATGTGTCTTAGTTGATTTAGGTGTTTAGTTGTTTTTTTGGTGTTATAGATGTTTAAGTTATTATATTTGTTTTAGTTGTTTTATGTATTTTAGTTGTTATAGTTGTTTTAGTTGTTTCAGTTGTTTTAGTTGTTTTAGTTGTATAAGTTGTTTTAGTTGTTATAGTTGTTTGAGGTGTTTTAGTTGTTTTAGGCGTTGTAGTTGTTCAGGTGTTATAGTTGTTTAAGGTGTTTAGTTGTTTTAGGTGTTTAGTTGTTTATGTGTTATAGTTGTTTTAGGTGTTATAGTTGTTTTAGATGTTTTAGTTATTATATTTGTTACTGTTGTTGTAAATGTTTTAGTTGTTTTAGTTGTTTTAGTTGTTTAAGTTGTTTAAGTTGTTTAAGTTGTTTAAGTTGTTTAAGTTGTTATAGTTGTTTTTAGTTGTTTTAGTTGTTTTAGTTGTTTTAGTTGTTTCAGTTGTTATAGTTGTTTTGATTGTTCTAGTTGTTTTAGTTGTTATAGTTGTTTTAGTTGTTATAGTTGTTTCAGTCGTTATAGTTGTTTTAGTTGTTTTAGTTGTTTTATTTGTTTTAGTTGTTATAGTTGTTTTAGTTGTTTAAGTTGTTTTAGTTGTTTCAGTTGTTCAAGTTTTTTTTTTAGATGTTTTAGTTGTTTTAGTTGTTTAGATGTTTCAGTTGTTTTAGTTGTTATAGTTTTTTAGTTGTTATAGTTGTTTTAGTTGTTCTAGTTGTTTTAGTTGTTTTAGTTGTTTTAGGTGATAAAGTTGTTTAAGTTGTTGCAGTTGTTTTAGGTGTTTTAGTTGTTTTAGGTGTTTTAGGTGTTATAGCGCTGTCGTTGTTTTAGTTGTTGTAGTTGTTTTAGTTAATATAGTTGCTTTAGTTGTTTTAGTTGTTGTAGTTGTTTAGTTGTTATAGTTGTTTTTAGTTGTTATAATTGTTTTAGTTGTTTAATTGTTATAGTTGTTTTAGTTTTTTTAGTTGTTCTAGTTGTTTTATTTGTTTAAGTTGTTTTAGTTGTTTACGTTGTTTTAGTTGCTTAGGTGCTTCAGTTTTTTCAGGTGTTATGGTTGTTATATGTGTTTTTAGGTGTTCATGGTGTTATATGTGTTACAGGTGTTTTAAGTGTTTAAGGTGTTTTAGGGGTTTTAGTTGTTTAATTTGTTTTAGGTGTTTTAGTTGTTTTAGGTGTTTCAGTTTTATTTAGGTGTTCTAGTTGTTTTATGTGTTTGAGTTGTTTTAGGTGTTTGAGGTGTTAAAGTTGTTCAGGTGTTATAGTTGTTTAAGGTGTTTTAGTTGTTTTAGGTGTTTTAGTTGTTTAGGTGTTTTAGTTGTTGTAGGTGTTTTAGTTGTTTTGGATGTTTCAGTTATTTAGTTGTTATAGTTGTTGTAGATGTTTTAGTTGATTTAGTTGTTATAGTTGTTTAAGTTGTTATAGTTGTTTTAGTTGCTTTAGTTGTTTTAGTTATTCTATTTGTTTTAGTTGTTATAGTTGTTTCAGTTGTTTAAGTAGGTTATAGATGTTATAGTTGTTTTAGTTGTTTAGGTGTTTCAGTTGTTTTAGTTGTTTTAGTTGTTTTAGTTGTTCTAGCTGTTATAGATGTTTTAGTGGTTTTAATTGTTGTAGTCAATTTTAGTTGTTCTATTTGTTTTAGTTGCTGTAGTTGTTTTAGTTGTTTTAGGTGATTAAGTTGTTTAAGTTGTTGCAGTTGTTTTAGGTGTTCTAGTTGTTTTAGGTGTTTTAGGTGTTATAGTTGTTGTAGTTGTATTAGTAGTTTTAGTTGTTTTAGTTATTACAGTTGCTTTAGTTGTTTTAGTTGTTTAGTTGTTATAGTTGTTATAGATGTTTTAGTTGTTTTAGTTGTTTTAGGTGTTCTAGTTGTTGTAGGTGTTTTAGTTGTTTAAGGTATTGTAGTTGTTTCATGTGTTTTAGTTGTCCTAGGTGTTGCAGTTGTTTTAGGTGTTTTATTTGTTTTAGGTGGTTGTGTTGTTATAGGTGTTTTGGGTGTTAATGGTGTTCTAAGTGTTTAAGGTGTTCAGGTGTTATAGGTGTTCTAAGTGTTTTATGTGTTATAGGTGTTATAGTTGTTCTAGTTGTTTTGTGTGTTATACTTGTTTTAGGTGTTTTAGTTGCTTAGGTGTTATAGTTGTTATAGGTGTTTTAGTTATTTTAGGTGTTTTAGTTGTTATAGTTGTTATAGTTGTTATAGTTGTTATAGTTATATTTTGTTGTTATAGGTGTTGAGTTGTTTTATGTGCTTTTAGGTGTTATAGGTGTTGCAGTTGTTATAGGTGTTTTAGTTGTGTATTAGTTGTTTTGGGTGTTAAGGTGTTTTAGGTTATAGCCGTTTTGGTGATTTAGTTGTTTTAGTTGTTTTAGTTGTTGTAGGTGTTTTATGTGTTAAGGTGTTTAGTTGTTATAGGTGTTATAGTTGTTTTAGTTGTTTAAGTTGTTTGAGGTGTTATAGTTGTTTTAGGTGTTTTAGTTGTTTAGTTGTTTTATTTGTTTTAGTTGTTTTAATTGTTTTAGTTGTTGCAGTTGTTGTAGTTGTTATAGTTGTTTTAGTTGTTTTAGTTGATTTAGTTGTTTAGTTGTTATAGTTGTTTAAGTTGTTTTAGTTGTTTTAGTTTTCATAGTTGTTTTATTTGTTTTAGTTGTTTTATGTGTTATAGTTGTTTATTTTGTTTTAGGTGTTTTAGTTGTTTTAGTTGTTCTAGTTGTTGCAGGTGTTATAGTTGTTTCAGGTGTTATGTAGGTTCTAAGTGTTTTAGTTGTTTTTAGGTGTTATAGTTGTTTTAGGTGGTATAGTTGTTTTAGGTGTTTTAGTTATTTTAGTCGTTGTAATTGTTTAGTTGTTTTTATAGTTTTTAGTTGTTTTAGTTGTTTAGTTGTTTTAGTCGTTATAGTTGTTATAGTTGTTTTAGTTGTTTTATTTTTTTTATTTGTTTTATTTGTTTAGTTGTTATAGTTGTTTGAGTTGTTTCAGTTGTTTTAGTTGTTCTAGTTGCTTTAGTTATTATAGTTGTTTTATTTGTTGAAGTTGTTATAGTTGTTTTAGTCGTTTAGTTGTTATAGGTGTTTACGAGTGTTATAGTTGTTATAGTTGCTATATGTGTTTTAAATGTTTTATTTGTTTTAGTTGTTTTAGGTGTCTTAGTTGTTTAGTTGTTTTAATTGTTTTAGTTGTTATAGTTGTTTTAGTTGTTCTAGTTGTTTTAGTTGTTCTATTTGTTTTAGGTTTTATTGTTGTTTTAGTTGTTTAGTTGTTTTAGTTGTTCTAGTTTTTTTAGTTGTTTTAGTTGGTTCAGTTGTTTAGTTGTTGTAGTTGATTTAGGTGTTTTAGTTGTTTTAGTTGTTTTAGTTGTTTTAGTTGTTGTAGTTGTTTTAGTTGATTTAGTTGCTCAAGCTGTTTTAGGTGTTTTAGTTGTTTAGATGTTTTAGGTATTTAGGGTGTTATAGTTGTTTTAGGTGTTTTAGTTGTTTAGGTGTTCCAGTTGTTTTAGGTGTCCTAGTTGGTATAGGTGTTATAGTCGTTTTAGTTGTTTAAGGTGTTTTAGGTGTTTCAGGTGTTTTAGGTGTTATAGCTGTTATATAAGATATAGGTGTTTCATGTGTTTTAGGTGTTTGAGGTGTTTAGGTGTTCTACGTATTTTGTAGTTTTAGTTGTGTTAGTTGTTTTAGTTGTTTAAGGTGTTTCAGTTGTTCCAGGTGTTATATTTGTTTTAGGTGTTTTAGTTGTTTTAGGTAATTTAGTTGTTATAGCTGGTTTAGTTGTTTTAGTTGTTTTAGTTGTATTAGTTGTTTCAGTTGTTTTAGTTGTTTGAGGTGTTTTAGTTGTTTTAGGTGTTGTAGTTGTTTAGGTGTTCTAGTTGTTTTATGTGTTTTAGTTATTTTAGTTGTTTTAGTTGTTTTAGTTGTTTTAGTTGTTATAGTTATTTTAGTTGTTTCAGTTGTTTTAGGTGTTATAGTTGTTATATGTGTTTTACTTGTTATAGATGTTTTAGGTGTTTTAGGTGTTATAGGTGTTGAAGTGTTGTATGTGTTTTAGGTGTTTTAGTTGTTTTAGTTGTTTTAGGTGTTATAGTTGTTTAGGTGTTATAGTTGTTTTTGGTGTTTTAGTTGTTTAAGTTGTGAAAGTTGTTTTATTCGTTTTTAGTTGTTTTAGTTGTCATAGTTGTTTAGATGTTATAGTTGTTTTAGTTGTTCTAATTGATTTAGTTGTTATAGTTGTTGTAGTTGTTATAGTTGTTCAAGTTGTTATTTTTGTTTTAGTTGTTTTAGTTGTTTTAGTTGTTGTAGTTGTTATAGTTGTTTTAGTTGTTTTAGTTGTTCTAGTTGTTTCATTTTTTTAAGTTGTTTATAGATGTTTAAAGTGTTTTAGTTGTTTAGGTGTTCCAGTTGTTTTAGTTTTTTTTAGTTGTTTTAGTTGTTTTAGCTCTTTTAGTTGTTTAGTTGTTGTAGTTGTTTTAGTTGTCCTAGTTGTTTTAGTTGCTATGGTTGTTTTAGTTACTATAGGTGATTAAGTTGTTTAAGTTTGTGCAGTTGTTTTAGGTGTTATAGTTGTTGTAGTTGTTTTAGGTGTTATAGTTGTTGTAGTTGTTTTAGTTTTTTTTTAGTTGTTTTAGTTGTTATAGTTGCTTTAGTTGTTTTAGTTGTTTTAGTTGTTTAGTTGTTATAGTTGTTTTAGTTTTTTAGTTGTTTTAGTTGTTTTAGTTGTTCAAGTTGTTATAGTTATTTACGTTGTTTTTAGTTGTTAAGGTGTTCCAGTTGTTTCAGGTGTTTTGGTTGTTATTGGTGTTTTTAGGTGTTCATGGTGCTATATGTGTTATAGGTGTTTTAAGGGTTTAAGGTGTTTTAGGTGTTTTAGTTGTTTAATTTGTTTTATTGTTATAGTTGTTTAGGTGTTATAGTTGTTTTAGATGTTTTAGTTGTTTCAATTGTTTTAGTTGTTTCAGTTGTCTTAGTTGTTCTAGTTGTTTTAGTTGTTTTAGGTGCTTCAGTTGATTTAGGTGTTGTAGTTGTTTAGGTGTTATAGTTGGTTTAGGGGTTTGAGTTATTTTAGTTATTGTAGTTGTTCTAGTTGTTTTAGTTGTTTTAGTTGCTATAGTTGTTTTAGTTGTTTTAGTTGTTTAGTTGTTGTAGTTATTTTAGTTGTTTTAGTTGTTTTAGGTGTTTTAGTTGTTATATGTGTAGTAGTTGTTTTATGTGTTATAGATGTTATAGGTGTTTCAGTTGTTTTAGGTGTTTTAATTGGAGGGCTGAGATGTCAACTGGGTTAACTACACAAATTTCGCCGGATCTGAAGATATATACGCAAAGTAAGTTAAGCGCTTATTTGACAGCTCTTTACCAAGATTTTGTCTAACCCTGAAAAAGAGAGCTTGGCTTAAGTACTTGACTTAATCTTCCGCACGCCAATCGAGTCCTAAGACCATAGCACGCACAACTGGGTTAACTGCAGGCCGTTCAACTCAGCTTTAATTCACGTAATGTGTGCTGATATTCGATCACGAGGCCCTGTACGCCCCTTCCTCTTTTCAGTTTGATAGAAAGGTGAATATTTTTTCAGAATGTCGTGAATCATGTATAACAACGGACATTTCTTACGGGTATCAATGTTATAATTTT
>SDVV010005773.1:363-18942 GCA_016164225.1 Gammarus roeselii | reverse complement strand
AGTCTGTACTCTATACCTCTTGCCGCATATGGGCGAGCATGCTTACAACTCAGCAGCACCGGCAAGTCTGTACTCTATACCTCTTGCCGCATATGGGCGAGCATGCTTACAACTCAGCAGCACCGGCAAGTCTGTACTCTATACCTCTTGCCGCATATGGGCGAGCATGCTTACAACTCAGCAGCACCGGCAAGTCTGTACGCTATACCTCTTGCCGCATATGGGCGAGCATGCTTACAACTCAGCAGCACCGGCAAGTCTGTACTTATACCTCTTGCCGCATATGGGCGAGCATGCTTACAACTCAGCAGCACCGGCAAGTCTGTACTTATACCTCTTGCCGCATATGGGCGAGCATAGCAAGCAAGAAGCAAATTTCTTACTTATAAACGATGTCAGAGCGGATGGCTTTCCGGTTTTGTGCCCATTTGTAGTGGTGGGTTCATTGCAGGTCAACTGAGATAGAAGCATCCCTTGCGATATCCACCTGGACACCAATCAAGCAACTGAAGGCACTATTCAGGCCTCCACCGACTCATCCAAAACAAAGACTCAACACGGACACTCGGTTGCTAGCTGTTGAATCAAAATTGGAAAACGTATCAACACAATTCCACGAATTCGAAGATCTGATGAACAGTGAACTAGCAGCAGTCAAAGAAACTACTGAGGCCACCCTAAATCAAGTAAAAGAACTTCAAGTGCACACAGACTCCGAATTAGATAAGAAGCTTTCAACTCTAGACGCAGAGACAAGTGACCGCATCAAATCGATAGAAAACTCAGTCAAAGATTGCGATACACTTTACACAACTATGGTAAGCAGGAGGCAGCCACGCTGCGACAGTGCATCACACATTGTGCCACAACCTCACCACATTCGACCCAACACACGTAACCGATTTGATGTATTGCCCGATGAAATGGGCTCTCAGAATACAGAGGAAGGTTATTGTGATAAGTGACTACAATGTCACCACCTTCAAATCAAAACAGTGAAAAGGGAGAAGTCAACTGAAAATACTCGGCAAAGCAGACCTGAAATCGACGATGGTGAAGGCCTAATCATTAAGAAAAGATGCATTCTTCCAAACGAATTATACTACAAGTCGGAGCTAGAGACGTGTCGCAGAATTAATAAACATGGAAAAGGTATGAAACCATGCTAACCAATGTCAAAAGCTCAAGCGCGAACATCCATCTCACTGACATCCTGCCCCATCCGAACCAAAGTACATACAAGTTAAGCATGATGTTTTTACTTAACAATCGCCTAGCAACATTCTGCGAAGCTCAGAAAATCCCATTCTCTGATCATTGGGATACGATGATCGAACCAAGGTACTATAACCTCAACAGAATCACCAACAAGGCTTACATAAACACATACGGACTCTATACCATCTAGAAAAATCCTTAAAAACATCGGCGCTGGTCTTGCCACCAAAAATAAATGAAAAAAACGCACTCGACATCTAACCCACAACTCGCCAGCTGTGCCCGACGGAATGACCCAACGGCCACCACCCGTGCCAACACTAGATACACAACCAATACAGGAACTTATCAAAACATCACCGCATGTCCTCGCAAAAAAGTGCCTGTCATCAATCCAGTCCGAGTTAGAGGCAGTAGTCGCTGCTCCGCTAGTACAACCCGCGTAAACGAAAACGAAAGTCTGGGCTCCGGCACAAGGTCTCAAAGTAGAATCAGTGTAAGTCAATAAAATCATGTTAATGTGACCAACGGTACTCTCAAATGTTACCATGTGAACGCTAGAAGTCTCCGAGACTAGATCGAAGAATTAGGTATCCTTGCAATGAATGAAAGTATTGACATACTAGCAATCATGGAATCGTGGATGAAATTGAGCCCCTGGCATTATTTTAGGTGAATTAACTCTCCCGGTTACTCACTATTTCGCAAAGATAGACAAGGCCGAGAGGACGGTGACGCTGTTTCTTGTGAAAAAACACCCTACCAATACTAGAAGTCACTATTCCAAACAGTAGACACGACCGTATCAATCAAAGTAGTCGGTAAACATATAATATGGCAAATCACTCTCGTCTACGTCCCCCAAAAAGCAAAATTGCAGATGATATCGATCTTTACAACACCCTCGTCGATGTCGTCAAAACACAGCACAGTATTGCGCTCGGAGAATTCAATATTCCTGACATTGATTGGGAAATAAACGAATGCACTGCCAACGGCCAACGTCTGATTGATTTTGCAGACGATAAGTTCATGACCCAATTGATGAAGACACCTACAAGAGGTAGCAATATTCTTGATCTCCTATTTAGTGCAAGCGACTCTCATGTCATAGACGTCGAAGTGGAGAACCAATTGGAACTATCGACCACAACTGTATTCGCTTTTTATTAGAGCACGAGTTGAAAACGTCAACAAACTGTGAAAAAGTTCCTAACTTTATATTAGCTAACTTGGATGATATAAGAGAGTCAATAGCGTCAGCAAGTATAACCCTCGGACAACATGTCCACCAATCGCTCAACAATTTCTTGACTGCACTTAAAAATATTGAATGTGAGCATATCCCGGCAAAAACAGGAGGACAGCAGTCAATCAGCCTAAGTACTGGAAAGTAGAACTGCAGCGCCTTCAGTCACGAAAGAAGTCATGAAAGAAAGCAAAGCACTCGATAAAACAGAAACATCCACATGACGACGTAGCAATTAATGAATACAACATCAGCAGAAGAGATCTAAAGAGGGCCCTAAAACGTAAGAAGAAAGATTATGAAAATGAAATTGCTGCCAATATCAAAACTAGACCGAAACAAATTTTTTGTTATGTTTCGAGCAAATGAATTCAAGATCTGTAATTGGTCCTCTCAAGAACGATGTTGGTGAGCTAGAAACGGACGCCACCGAAATGAGTGCCATACTTAATGAATACTTTTGTTCTATATTTACGTTAGATAATCAGGATATTCCTGAAGCTGAGGATATCATAGCGGAAAGACTAATTGAACCCCTCAGCAGAGTGAACTTTTCCCCGCCGAAGTTAATAGATGTATAGATAAATTGAAAGTCACAAAATCTCCACGTCCAGACCAAGTTCATCCCAGAATTCTGAAAGAGACTAAAAACGAAATTGCCAAACATTTATCAAACATTTTCACATAGTCTCTCACAAATGGCACTTACCCCTCTAAATGGGAAGAGGCCAATGTTAACCCATTTTTTAAAAAAAAGGGTACAAAAAGTGTCATGGAAATTACCGTCTAATTAGTCTTACCTCAGTCAATGGCATATTATTGGAAAGTTTGATAACGGATAAAACTACAGAATTCTTAGAATCAAACAAATTGATTGGCGATTCTCAGCAAAGTTTTAGACAGAGCCGCTTCTGTCTTACGAACCTGCTACTTTTTCTTCAAGAATATAATCGGAATCGTCGACACAAAATCTCCTATCGATATCATTTATCTCTAGTTAGAAAAGCCTTTGATAAAGTCCCCCATAAGCAGTTGATTGCACAGCATCGGTATTCGAGGCGAGCTTTACAACTGGATGAAATGCTGGCTTACGGTCAGACGGCAGCGAGTTTTAATTAACGGAGCTTCCTCCTCCTGAGGTGATGTTACGAGCGGCGTGCCTCAAGGATCCGTGCTCGGTCCAGTTCTCTTTACTATATTTATTAACGTTCTTGATAGCAACGTACTCTCAAACATTAGCAAGTTTGCAGACGATTCTAGAAAAGGAGGAAAAGGGCAAACCGTACTAGAGTGCCAGCAGATCCAGCTAGACTTGAACAAAATTGTTGACTGGTCAGAGAAGTGGTAAATGAAATTTAATGTAGACAAATGTAAAGTTATGCACATAGGTCCTCTTAACCTCAAACACGAATATTCAATGTCCGGAAAGAAACTCATTCCTGTCACAGATGAGAGATTTAAGAGTCATCATCAGTAACGACTTAAAAAGTAGCAAGCAATGTAACGATGCTGCCAAGAAAGACAACAAAATGCTATGTATGATATCCCGCAATATCTCGAACAAAAATCCACACAGTATGATAGAGTTATAAAATGCTTCTATTAAACAGCATCTCGAGTATTCCATTCAAATCTGGTCTCCATTTGTTAGAAGAGACGTTATTAAATTAGAGAAGGTTCAACGTAGAGCTACCAAACTCACCCCTTCGCTGCATTATCAATTGTACGAAGACAGGCCACGTGAACTCAATTATTATTCGCTAGAGAAACGTCGTGTCAGAAATAACATGATCGAAGTGTGGAAAATTATGAAGGGTAAGGAAAACGTCGACCGAGCGAACCTTTTCAATCTAGATACAAACGGAGTGAATAGGAACAATGGATTCGAAATCGTAGGGAAAAGTTTCTCTCTCGACATCACGCGTAATTTTTTCACGCATAAAGTTGTCGAAGAATAGAACAAACTTACAGCGGAGGTGGTAAACAGCAATACAATCAAAACGTTTAAGTCTCGGTTCAATAAGTTCTACATAAATCGGCGATAAATAGCTAAACCGTTCCCTTCCTTGATGTTTTTAAAACAGAAATTGCGCATGAAGCCCTCATAGACGTTCTAGTTCAAATCTAATCCTCTTGATATCAAAAGACAACCTAGTTTGGGCCAATAATCTTCTTCCTACACTTGTGTAAACACTTGTAAACCAATGGGATCTTTGTTAGGGCCACGCGCCTTCATTACGGAAGATGTCCACCTGTACTCCAATGGGTACACTGTTAGGGCCATGCGCCCCTTTTACGGAACCGAACACTTGACTCTGTGTTGTGGCGTAGCTTATAAAAGGATTGTTTTAGGAAATTGTGTCGGCAATGTTAGGGTATCGTCTACGGGGTTAGGTCCCTTTGTAGATTCAACTACTTTGGCATAATTAATGCGAGTTAGACTTTCATTTTTCCAGATTTGAACGGCTTGTTTTCCTACGACTCGGTGGGTATTTTGTATGGCAGGTGTTTCTGTTAAATCGCTGTGTTTTGGTTAGCACTTTGGTTCAAAGGCTTTGCATTCATAATTTTTCGAAATCTCCAGCGCATCTCCTGCAGCGTTCGAGAATATTGGCTTCACAGTCTTTGATGACGTGGTCGTACTTACTGCGTGTGTTGCAAAAGCCGGTAAAATAGCGACTGGGTGTATTTCGCTTTTTCCTTGTTTACTCGTAATCTCAAAGGATTCGGGGGCATCGGTTCTCGGTGAGGTAATGGTGCCTGCTTTGGAACGAGTTTCTTCTGGTTTTATCAAGGACGCAAAAAACGTTAATAGCTACGTAATCAATACCCAAGCAGGCTGCATGCACGTTTAAATCTGCTCTTGCGCGTAGTTACAAGTGCATACAGTTCGTTTGGTGGAATTGAAGGTCAGATGTAAGTCAACGGATACTGGGAGTTGGTCATAATGGGTGATTGTTTCCATAGCAGTGCTTTGTGCAGGTTACGGCGTGAACTAGGTACTCCAATCCATGCCAAGACGTGAACTGAGTACTCCAATCCATGCCAAGACGTGAACTAGGTACTCCAATTCTTTCCAATCCGTGCCAAGACGTGAACTAGGTATTCCAATCCTTGCCAATCCGTGCCAAGACGTGAACTAGGTACTCCAATCCTTGCAAATCCGTGCCACGACGTGAACTAGGTACTCCAATCCTTTCCAATCCGTGCCAAGACGTGAACTAGGTACCCCAATCCTTTCCAATCAGTGCCAAGACGTGAACTAGGTACTCCAATCCTTTCCAATCCGTGCCAAGACGTGAACTAGGTACTCCAATCCTTACCAATCCGTGCCAAGACGTGAACTAGGTACTCCAATCCTTACCAATCCGTGCCAAGACGTGAACTAGGTACTCCAATCCTTTCCAATCCGTGCCAAGACGTGAACTAGGTACTCCAATCCTTTCCAATCCGTGCCAAGACGTGAACTAGGTACTCCAATCCTTACCAATCCGTGCCAAGACGTGAACTAGGTACTCCAATCCTTACCAATCCGTGCCAAGACGTGAACTAGGTACTCCAATCCTTACCAATCCGTGCCAAGACGTGAACTAGGTACTCCAATCCTTTCCAATCCGTGCCAAGACGTGAACTAGGTACTCCAATCCTTGCCAATCCGTGCCAAGACGTGAACTAGGTACTCCAATTCTTGCCAATCCGTGCCACGACGTAAACTAGGTACTCCAATCAGTGACTGTGAATGCTCCCAGTTTACCTTTAAGTTGTTGTCTCGGAATTTTACCATATGGAAGGGATTTTTTGAGGAAGCAATTTTGTTTACACACCTTTCTTTGAGCGTTAGAAAAAACAAGTAGGGAATGATGCTTCTCCTCATTCTTGTTAAGGAGGGTCAACCTTGGTAAACTCATCAAGGCTGATCTCACGGCGGCCAATTTTGTAGCCTACTTGGAATTGGAGATCTCTCTCTCTTTGTTCTGCAGGCAGTGATCATTATGTTCCGTAGAATGATAATTTTACCTCTTATCTAGTATGTGAAGCTTTTTTGATGTGCCTCAAGTTTTCCCACCAGATCTTTCCGTTTATGCGGGTTCCAGAGCAAAGAGCAGTGGTTGGATTAGTTGTTTCGACAGTCATCAACATAGTCCATTCATCTCTTTGCTGAACAAGCTCTCATGGCTCCTGCCACTAGCCTCGAACTTCGCAATTGGGTGATCGAATAAAGCATTGTTTTGCATTCGTGCGCCAACTTCACGCCGGCGTTTCATCTCAGTAGCTGCGGTGTTGCTAGAATGATATGAAGACCCTGTTTCTAAGTCGGATTTTCTCTACATATTTATGAAGCAAATTTACATTCGCCAATAAAGCATTGTTTCGCCAGCTCATGCACTCAAAGATTTATTTGAGATTAGCTTGGACAACCACTATGCCCAGTACTCTGGTATCATATGCAAAGCAGGAACCCAATGAATGTGAACAGTTTTTCTTATAACATTAACCTTCACTAAGAAAACAAGGAGAGGGCCAGTAAGGACTTACACTGGTACAAAGGATTCCCAGTTTACTACCGCACTTTTGTTTCTGCCTTTAATAAAAGTTTTGATCCATTCATGAACATTTCCTTGGAAACCTGGATGATGTAGTAATAATAACAGTTTAGCTACATGGTAATACGCGAATAGGTACTGGATACGATGAATGGCAACGAACCATTGATTTATTTGAATGAGTTGTCTCATGATGAAACAATGAGTCAATGACTATTGCTCAACAATTAAATAGAATATTCAACATTGCGATCATATTATAGCATCTCATTTTGGAAACTGTGCAGCAAGATTTCAACACAGGTCTTAAAAGCAAGATTGTAACAAGTCTAATAAGCAAGTTTACAACACAGGTCTGATGAGCAAGATAGCAACACAGGTCTGATAAGCAAGATTGCAACACAGGCCTGATAAGCAAGATTGCAACACATGTCTAATAAGCAAAATTGCAACACAGGTCTAATAAGCAAGATTGCAACACAGGTCCTATAAGCAAGCTTGCAACACAGGTCCAATAAGCAAGCTTGCAACACAGGTCCAATGAGCAAGCTTGCAACACAGGTCCAATAAGCAAGCTTGCAACACAGGTCCAATAAGCAAGCTTGCAACACAGGTCCAATAAGCAAGCTTGCAACACAGGACCAATAAGCAAGCTTGCAACACAGGACCAATAAGCAAGATTGCAACACAGGTCCAATAAGCAAGATTGCAACACAGGTCCAATAAGCAAGCTTGCAACACAGGTCCAATAAGCAAGATTGCAACACAGGTCTAATGAGCAAGATTGCAGCACATGTCTAATAAGCAAGATTGCAGCACATGTCTAATAAGCAAGATTGCAGCACATGTCTAATAAGCAAGATTGCAACACAGTTTTATTAAGCAAGATTGCAACACAGTTTTAATAAGCAAGATTGCAACACAGGTCTTATAAGCAGGATTACACCACAGGTCTAATAAGCAAGATTGCAACACAGGTCTAATAAGCAAGATTGCAACACAGGTCTAATAAGCAAGATTGCAACACAGGTCTAATAAGCAAGCTTGCAACAGTTTTAATAAGCAAGATTGCAACACAATTTTAATAAGCAAGATTGCAATCTAGGTCTTATAAGCAAGATTGCAACACAGGTCTAATAAGCAAGATTGCAGCACAGGTCTAATAAGCAAGATTGCAGCACAGGTCTAATAAGAAAGATTGCAACACAGGTCTAATGAAGAAGATTGCAACACCTGTCTAATAGGCAAGATTGCAACACCTGTCTAACAGACAAGATTGCAACACAGGTCTAATAGGCAAGATTGCAATACAGGTATAGTAAGCAAGATTGCAATACAGGTCTAATAAGCAAATTGCAACACAATTTTAATAAGCAAGATTGCAACACATGTCTAAAAAGCAAGATTGCAACACAGGTCTAATGAGCAAGATTGCAACACAGGTCTAATGAGCAAGATTGCAACACAGGTCTAATGAGCAAGATTAAATCACAGTTTAATAAGCAAGATTGCAAAACAGTTTTAATAAGCAAGATTGCAACACAAGTTTTAATAAGCAAGATTGCAACACAAGTTTTAGTAAGCAAGATTGCAACACAGTTTTAATAAGCAAAATTGCAACACAGTTTTAATAGGCAAGATTGCAACACAGTTTTAATAAGCAAGATTGTAACACAGGTCTCATATTAAGTCTAAACAACGCAACATATCCGTATCGTGCTGAGACTGCATATCTTAGATTGTGCAGTCCATGAACAAGATGTGCGACCATTAATATTCACGATTAAGATTCTATGTGCAGTTTGGTAGCAGAAGCGGTGACGTGGTATAGG
This sequence comes from Gammarus roeselii, assembly GCA_016164225.1. Lineage (NCBI taxonomy): Eukaryota > Metazoa > Arthropoda > Malacostraca > Amphipoda > Gammaridae > Gammarus > Gammarus roeselii. Next base: position 10,099 of record SDVV010005773.1, on the reverse strand, counting down.
CAGAACCAACGTAGCACGTCTTACTGGACCGTGCCCACTCTAGCAGAAGATCGTCACTCAGCGCTGTTTCGCACAATACTGACATTATTAATTATCCTAATTAAGGCAATTATTCCATCTACTGGCATCTGAATAACCTACCTCTCTTGTCGAACTGCTTGACCACTTGGACTGGAGTCCAGCAGCGAGACAAGCCTTCACATCGCAGCTGCCCAAAATCTTCTCCTCCGTTCGGGGGGGTCAGAGAGTGACAACGATCAGTCCTTGACACGCTGCCTTATTCCGGGTCCACGTCGTCAACCCGTCAAGTCCCTTTACTCATAATTCAATCAAATTCACGTTTAGGAACCCAACGGTAATATTTGTGAAGTAGAAACTTAGATCTTCGGAACGATTTCACCTTCCTTTCAATGGAGTTCAAAAGATTTTGACTATTCTTCAAGTAAACTGATTTGTAGGGCTAATTTTGTAGACTTTATTCACCTATTAGTAACAAATACGTGCAAGTTTCTGAAACAACAGACATTATCAGAGATGCGACGATACCTGGCTTTCCGCCGATAAAGATACCCAGTTACTGAGCGGTAGGCACAGATATTTCAAGCACCCAAAAAAAAAATCAATATTAATACTTCCGATACAAAGAATGACCAATACTCGATACAGATACTTTTCTCTTAACAATAAAATTAATATAATTAATATAATATAATTAAATGAATCTAAATGTAAGGTAGCAAAGAATCTTTGATAAATTCACGAATTTCTAAAAAAAAAATCAACGATTTAGAGTGTACGCGAATTTCAATTATTTCAATTTTAAACATTTATAATAGAAATAATAGGTTACAACTTGATGTATTGGCAAATTTTGCCGCCTCTGATACCTTCACACTATTTCCGATACCTGTGAATGCCGATCCAGATACGGACTAGGCTGAAACCCCCAGGAAAGTGGGTGGTCGACTCAACTTTTGCGCGAAAGGGTCTGGGCCTGAAGACCCCGCAACACACTCTGGGACATGAGTGCGATCCGAGGTCAGTGCCAGCAGCAGGGCCCAAAAGTTGGACTGGTTTACCCCTGCTACGTTTGCCCGTCTCAACGCTATGCCAAAGGCGGGAAAGCACATCAGAGTAGCGTCAAAAAACATCAATTAACAACCATTGCATGCTCTCTCGCTACATTCACACTCGTGTCTCTTCTTCTTAACGCTTGCTTCACGCCATCCATCCATCCACCCAAACTTATTTCTACCTCTAGTCCATCATCCTTTTCACCAACCTCACCATGTGCCTGAACCATCTCAGAACACGAGAATCCACGTGTCCGATGTAGATACCCCCGCAATTAGCCGGCGCAGATTTTCGCGGCATCTCCAGACATTAACATAGGTCAAAAATGAATCATTTCAGGATCCTGGTTCGATCAGTATAGCACACTAATGCTATAGAGTTAACTGTAAATATTTCCTGGGCAAGTTCACAAACATGAATTCTTGATGCCGAGATGCGGTATGAAGAAATTCAGTACTCTACAACCAGGTATAAGCTGGCCAGAGAGTTAACCTAGTAAACCATCTACTCAAGATATGCGCCCCAAAATACAGACCCGAGTTTCGTCTGCTCAAACGAACGTGGAATACCTCATAAATGCTGCTATCGACGGATAAATACACCAGTGGCGGAAATAAAAATTCAATTCATATCAGTCAACTTATAAGGCACTAATTCCAGAAGCTCAATTAGCTTCAACAAAGAGAAAGAGAATATAAGAAACTTGGAGTGGTGAGTCGAACACTCAACTAATATTAGGACGAGAGCAATCTGAATGCACTAACTCGAGACCCTAACTATCAATGGAAAGCAAATGTGGAAGTAATCACAGCATTGTTTTGAACATCTTTTCACCACGGTTTCCCAACTATTCAATTCATGTGATGTCAAATGTGGTTTTATTTTTATCTAGCGACCACGTGACATGGTCTCTGGTTTGCCACGATCTGCTAGCTGTGTGGCAAGACGTTAGAGCGTGAACTTCACATAATGACACGGATCACATTTGCAAGATATGCACCTGGTCTCCACCCTAAAACACCATTACACATGCAATCGCATCTAAACGAAAAGAGTCAAAGGAGGTTTCCTTCTACATTACGTGAGAAAGTGTTGAAACGAAGAGCACAACATCCTATCTAGACTAGGTTACGTTCTGCGGTTATACTAACGTTGATCTTCGGAATCAATGTTCATGATAGCGTATGGTCACCCATATGTGTTATCAGACTTTCAAACCTCTCCTTGCGGCTACGAGCCTAACGATCAGTATCCCTGGCTCGTAGCCATGTCACAAGCTAGCCTATAAAATAGAAGTAGATTGGTTTTGTTTTCCACCGGAGTGCCATTACTAAGTTAATACAGACTTCCTCGTAGGGCAATTGAAGAGTGGTAGAATATGGGCAGCGTAGATTACGAGTACGTTCAACGAAGATTCAGAGTAGGTTCAACGTAGATTCAGAGTAGGTTCAACGTAGATTCAGAGTAGCTTCAACGTAGATTCAGAGTAGGTTCAACGTAGATCCAGAGTAGGTTCAACGTTGATTCAGAGTAGGTTCAACGTAGATTCAGAGTAGGTTCAACGTAGATTCAGAGTAGGTTTAACGTAGATTCTGAGTAGGTTTAACGTAGATTCTGAGTAGGTTTAACGAAGATTCAGAGAAGGTTTAACGTAAATTCAGAGTAGGTTTAACGTAGATTCAGAGTAGGTTTAACGTAGATTCAGAGTAGGTTTACAGTAGATTCAGAGTAGATTTAACGTAGATTTGGAAGGAGGGAGCAGAGGTTCCAGGATTCAGAGGGGCCTCATGTGGGTCCTACAGTTTCTCATGAGGGTCCTGAAGGGTCTCAAGAGTGTCCCAAAAAGCCCCAGAAGGGTCCCCCCCAAATCCTCCTGGTCTTCCAAGTCCCCCGGGTTCCCGAAACCCCAAGTCCCGTGGGTCCCACGAGTACCCCACTTCCTGGGTCACCTCGCCTCAACCATTCTCGATATATATAATAATGACCAATGCAAAATTTACCCCTAGGAAATAAGGGCAGAGAAAAATAAGAGAGCCCATGAAATTAGAAATAATAAAATACTTGAATAAAGTGTTATTGATCTATAAAATGAATAATCATCCATCCACCCCAAGTCAAGCCTATAAAACTCAACCCAACCTGGAACACCTCCATTGCATAACCAACTCCAAACTTCATCCGTCGAACTAACCCCACAGAACAAATAACGACGACAACAAATGCTGAAATGTGGTTGGACGGGGGTACGAAACCGAAATATGGGGTGGCTGCTCGAGGCGGTGTCCTCCTCTCAACGTGAGGGTTGCAGGATTGAAGGAGATTATGTTAGAGTGATATAGTGTAGGTTCCGAATAAAAACTGTGCCGGCATTGTGTTTGTATAGCAGTCCCAACGCAAAGTTGATGCACACTCCCCCGTAGAGCAATTGAAGAGTGGCTGAGTAGGGGCAATGTAGATTAAGAGTACGTTCAACGTAGATTCAGAGTAGATTCAACTAAGATACCGAATAGGTACTAGTAGATACAGAGTAGATTTAACATAGATTTAGACTTGATTTAACGTAGATTCAGAGAAGGTTTAACGTAAATTCAGAGCAGGTTTAACGTAAATTCAGAGTAGGGTTAACGTAGATTCAGAGTAGGTTCAACGTAGATTCAGAGTAGGTTTAACGTAGATTCAGAGTAGGTTTAACGTAGATTCAGAGTAGGTTTAACGTAGAAACTGAGTAGGTTTAACGTAGATTTGGGAGGAGGGAGCAAAGGTTCCAGGATTCAGAGGGGCCTCAAATGGGTCCTACAGTTTTTCAAGAGGATCCCAAATGGTCTCAAGGATGTCCCGAAGGGTCCAAGTGCCCCCCATCCCAAATCCTCCAGGTCCTACAAGTCCTCCGGGTTTCCGAACCCCGGGTTCCCGAAACCCTGAATTTGATTTGCTTGTACATTGCATGTTTATTATTTTAGAATTAATCCGGTTTGCACATTCATTGCAGAGCCTGATTAAAGGAATATTTTTTTTAATGAATAATTTGTCATGAGTGTTCACTGGCAGGTTTTAGTATAGGACTAATTCGCAATATTTTGTTGCAAGTGTTAGCAGCCTATGCCGGTACTACGTCATGTGAGGATAATAAACACCGGGTGCTGGCTTGGTATGGATGGAAGAGTTGATATTTTGGGAAGGGGTTGTTAGTAATGTAGACCGGTTTAATGTGTTGGTATAGGATGTTTGGCGTGTTAGAATGGGATGGAAGAGGAAGCAACTTTACTGCCGGGTATGAGTATGGAATTCCTCCGGTTTATTCTTTGTATGGGTTATTAATGCATGTTGTTCATGCATTTTGTCAAGATAGTTAACGTTGGGTATTGTGTAGGAATGGAAAAGTCTATTAGTAAGGGTCAGTAAAACAAGTAGATTTTACTTCTTGTTAGGATAATTGATTTAAGGTAATTGGGTTGGTATTGAATGGAGGAGTTTATCTTTTTTGTAAGAGTTAAATTTTGGAAACTGTTCCAGGTGATGGTTAAGAATGTTTTAGAATTAGTTATTATTTTTTATTATAGGATAATGACGTTATATTAGGAATCATTTTGTTTGTACGTTCGCTGCCTTAGATCAATTGAATAGGAATAATAATAGACACGTATAAAGTTATTGATATTATTAGTGAAATAATTAACGCTTACAAAGCATTATTTATTCTTAAATATTTTTTCACTATAATTATATCAAATGGAGTGTCAAATTTGATGACTTCTACCCCAAGGTTGACTGGTTATCAAGTACCAAAGGTCACGACTCCGCCAGTTTTGAATTATTTTCCTATCATACTGGTAAATTTCCCTTTTATTTTAGTTTGTATGTACATTTTGTATATTTATGATTCATGTCTGTCCTATTGAATTTAGAATAATAATTTTGTACTGAAGTATAATTAAAGTTACACTAGAGCATTTTTTCAAGACAGAGCAATATTTTTGTGCTCCTGTTACTATGATTGAACTATCGGTTATTTTATATCGCTTTCTACCTTTTGGAACATTTAAAAAATATTTATCGGATTCATTCAAGAGATTGTTTATATGTTTATTATCAAATTTCAGGACTCCGACCACGCGGGTTTGGCTTGATTTGATCATTTCCATTGTCAATTAGGTCCTTTAACGCTTCTCTGGGGTGCCGTCGATTGAATTTATAATTACATTTCAATTTTTACGTACACCTTCAATGTATTTACGTGTGTTTGTATACATATTTAATATCAAATTTACTGAGTCCGACCTCGATGTGTCGGTGTCATGTTCGATTTATCATAGTAATTCAGTTTTTAATTGTAATCATGAATATTCGATAGCATTTTTCTATATGAAAGAATAATTCCTTCGTTTCTGTCACATTGAAATCCTTTTAGAAGTCTTTTTATATAATTTGGTACACTTCTGAACAATTGTAAATCTACATAAGCTATTTGAATCATTTATGATCGTGTTCACACATACATTCACAAACTATGTTTTATTAATAAAACGCATATAAATAGTATCAAGTGTCTCGGCCCGAGAGTTTTCAGGTATTTTCTGTTATCACAAGGAATTACTAGTTACATTAGAGCTTTTTGTTGAGTTGCCGACCAAGCCAGACTTGTTGATTTCTCAATTTGCATGTTGAATTTTGTATTTCAATATAGTTTTGTATTTTTTTACGTTCAGTGCACGGATATGTTTTTTTTTTATATTTCCCTATATCGTCGAGAATATTCATTTATTTCAGTAAAAAGTCAAGAGCAAACAAACGGCGTTAAACATTGTCGTTGGTCAATGTATTACAACAGAATGTTTCGGGTGCATGCCCATCTTCAGCTAAGATAACATCATCTGCAAGCAAAATGTTTCGACTTCACGGTGACATCCTGAATCATTATAGTAGCAATCAACTATTTAAAGGCAAATAAATTATCCATGAATAAAAAACAAATAACAGACCAACTATAGACGACAGGACTTGTGGCTAGGTTTGATGTTGGTTTTGGCCAGTTTGTTCATGTAGGAGGATCGCAAAATTTGCAGGCAATTTAAGATGCACAATATTGCACCGTGCGAGAAACAGATTAGCTATTACAATTGTCATTCACTCGAACTACGTTGCAAAATAGCTCATATTAGCTACGTCACAATGGGAAAAATTCATTCCCCATACAGAAAATAGTGATATTTTGAAAACAGGGGCAGAGCGAGAACAGGAGTTATTAGGAGAAGTTGGGTGGTCAAGGGTGACAAGGTTCAACTGCCTAGGCTAAGATGCGGGCACCACACGGCCCTCTATTCACACCAACATAGACTGGGGAACGCTCCTTCCGATCTATGTCTACGCTGACTGAGCGCGCCCGATACGGTCAAGCACGTCATGACGTCGTGCCCAGCGATAGCACACGGCAAGTTCAATCATAGTATCACGTCGATGCGTGCGCGATCTCTGTCAGGGCCCGTGAGATGGCGTTAATTTGTTCAGGAGTGTAGGTCTAGCATATTAGCCTGCAACGGTCGTAATATTCTTAACATGCACATATCGGTAAGTATCCGGGCCTTGGGGCAGTGCGCCAACCCAAGCTTCTTGCAGGACGAGCTTGTACTAAGTAACTACACACTATCAAGCCAGACCTGTTTGATCAGTCATTAAATTGTACATTATAACTAAATATAATCGTTCATTATTCAAACAATGTAGATGTAAAAATGTTAAACAAGATATAATCATACAAAAAATAATCTAAAATAAATAAAGAGTACCAGAAATAAAATTGTGCCTCACCTAGAAAAAATGTTTCCGAATATTCCCAGTCATAGTAAAAAAATCTCGCTAAATTAAACATGACGGTGACGTAAACTAGACCAATATATACGAACGGAGTCGCAAAATTTGATAGGTATCAAATGTAAGTATAACCTCGTGAATGAATCTGATAACTTGATTCAAATGTTACAGAGGTATAAAACCGTAAAAAATAACCGCAATTCAATACCTTGTAAAATAAACAAGAAATATTGCTTCATCTAGAAGAAACTGCTATACAAGATTCCTACTAATATCAACAAATTGATTTATTAAATTAAATTAAAGAGAAGAATAACAAATCAAGCCAAACCAGCATGGTCCGAAATGGTATATTTTATATTATAGCTACTACAAATTTACATAAATAAGTACATTGAAAATGTATTTAAAAAATATCCGAAGGGGAATTAGTCATGAGAATAACATAATGAAACTCACAACTGGCGGCGTCAAGGCAATGGATGCTATATCACTTAGTTAGTAATATAAACAAAGAATTAATATATGACTATAGTATCTAGCACGTCAATAACTATATTAAAATGACAAATTAATCATGAAATTGACCATATCAAGTCAAACCTGTATAGTCGAAGTAATACAAATTTGGCAATACCCACGTTAAACATCATTTAATCAACGAATAAATGCACAATTCAAGTACATTTTGTATTATATCGTATCAATGATACTGGACAGTTTGCTACTATCAACTAGTTTTCTTAAATTTAAATATTTGCGGTAATTGATGCCTGAAAAATAATCTACGTATCTAGTCGTTCTGCAATGTTCACTCGTGAACTTAAGGCCTGGATCGTTCTTGAATACGAGAAGACTTCCTCTACAACAACAGCGTCGAAACGAACATTCATACAGACATTCAACATGTGAGGAAGAGAGCAGAGCCAGTATCAGCCACATCTTTTTAATCACGTAGTTGAAATTTTCAAGAGAAAGGAATTATTAGGTGCAGTTCAAAGACTTGAGACTTTCAAAACAACGTCTGAAGCAAATCAACTCGTTGGAAGAGAGATTCAGGTAGATCATACCATTTACATTCGATAAATTGCTAGAAAACATGACTTCAGCAACTTATACAAACTGACAATGAAGCCGTACAAGTTCCACAAGGGCCAAGAGCTTTGTGTAACTCAAAAAACTTGACATTTGTCTTTTTGTTCCTGTGCATCAGATTCTAAGATTAATACACCAAGATTATTCTCTCAAACTTGAAGTGGTATATGCTTGGGCAACATCATAAGCATCTAAATTCAAGGTTCTTAGCGCCGCTAACTCTCATCAATATATGAGAGTTAGCTGCTGAGCTGCCGCACGCTTTCACGCTAGATCAACAATTTGTTCCTTTGAGTTGGGAACTCATTTAGAAGCAGAGTTGTAGTGCCAAGCATGCTTTAGCAGAGTTGTAGTGCCAAGCATGCTTTTCATGATAAAACACTAAGTCCAGAATCTGGTGTGAAAAGTTAGGGATGCAAATTTCCTGTAGATTCACTATGTTTCAAAATATACGTGCTCATTAAAAAAGTGTATATCAAGATGATTAAATAAATATAAAAAATTATTAAAACATTTGGAAAAATTACACTCATTCAATAAAAATTCAAGAAACTTGTACATGAATATTATTCACATCCAAACTACACTATTCATATTAAAACTGTATTAATCCTATGCAAATAATAATCATACAAATGATTATAATAATATTAACAATAATAATAATAACATGATGATCACCCACTTTATGACATCTTATACCAACATCTAAGCAGTTCCACATTGATAACCATTACAAAAAATATCAACTCTTCCCCAACCTTCCTAATACCCAACGCCAATTATCGGGAAAATACCTGAAACCGATGTACACTATTAACCCTGACAAATCAACTTTTACACCTTCACAATACTCAACGTCAATAATCATAACAAGATGAAAAACCAATTTATATACATCGCTAACTTTTACTAAAAAAATACGTTATCAGCTGAACAACTACTGTCGTCAGAATATAAAATCCATGGAACGTGGCCTGATTCGACCATAACATTCTTGAGAACAGACCTTTAAATAGTGATTGAAACCCGCTCTCCGGTCATCATATTTTGGTCACAAAGAGACACCTGTAATATCGGTTAGCTACTAAGTCGGGAGTAGTGATATCACCCTCGCTATAGCCCCCATTTCAGTCCCTGAAGCACACAACTTAATGGAACGCGGTAGTACTGATACTGACCAGGCCACATTGATTGACGTCCATCCTACTGCATCTCGGCACTGCTTAATTGAGGGTCATACAATAGAACTGTCGCCAATAAAGAAAAACGTTGGATGGCCGATGCAGCTAACATTCTTTTAAGCAGTGCCGACAGATTAGAGCCTCGACGGTAAGCCATGTCGCGATTTTGGTGAAAAATTCGTCGATAGCTACTGATCAGGTATACGTCAATAACTACTGATTAGGTATACGTCAATAACTACTGATTAGGTATACGTCAATAACTACTGATTAGGTATACGTCAATAACTACTGATTAGGTATACGTCAATAACTACTGATTAGGTATACGTCAATAACTACCGATTAGGTATACGTCGATAGCTACTGATCAGGTATACGTCAATAACTACTGATCAGGTATATATACGTCAATAACTACCGACTAGGTATACGTCAATAACTACCGATTAGGTATACGTCAATAACTACCGATTAGGTATACGTCAATAACTACTGATTAGGTATACGTCAATAACTACTGATTAGGTATACGTCAATAACTACTGATTAGGTATACGTCAATAACTACTGAT
>SDVV010005772.1:0-18943 GCA_016164225.1 Gammarus roeselii | reverse complement strand
CATGAAAGCTGTTACTCTGGCAGGTTTGCATACACGAAAGCTGTTACTCTGGCAGGTTTGCATACATGAAAGCTGTTACTCTGGCAGGTTTGCATACATGAAAGCTGTTACTCTGGCAGGTTTGCATACACGAAAGCAGTTACTCTGGCAGGTCTGCATACATGAAAGCTGTTACTCTGGCAGGTTTGCATACATGAAAGCTGTTACTCTGGCAGGTTTGCATACACGAAAGCTGTTACTCTGGCAGGTTTGCATACACGAAAGCTGTTACTCTGGCAGGTTTGCATATATGAAAGCTGTTACTCTGGCAAGTCTGCATACATGAAAGCTGTTACTCTGGCAGGTTTGCATACACGAAAGCTGTTACTCTGGCAGGTTTGCATAGATGAAAGCTGTTACTTCCGCAGGTTTGCATACACGAAAGCTGTTACTCCGGCAGGTTTGCATACATGAAAGCTGTTACTCCGGCAGGTTTGCATACATGAAAGCTGTTACTCCGGCAGGTTTGCATACATGAAAGCTGTTACTCTGGCAGGTTTGCATACATCACAAGCCACAGCGCTACAAAGGCAGGAATTGTGAGGCGTGATTCTCTCTAAATCAAATAAACATCAACAAAAGCTCATCCTAAAGAACAAAAATAATTGGTAGTATCAATAAATTATTATTTAATCAACGTGATCTAATACATTTAATTTTTCCAAGTGTTACAAATAAATTTTTGGTATATATTTCTAAGCAATTGGTTTCCGGTGTGCTGATGTACAGATAGACAGTAAATTGCATAAATACTACTAAGCAGTGAAACAATACTCAATACATAAGCTTCTACTTATGTGGCAAAGAAAATGTAATCCTCCAGACAACACTGAGCTGAAACATTATTTTGATGCAATAACATGGTTGCAAATAAACTTGAGCATAAGTAACGGTAATTATATTTTGAGTGTGGCATTCGTACAAAACATCCACATCGTACGCTGCAAATACATCCCTAATCACTACACTTAGTCCCTGTATGGCAGGCTTGCATTTCTTGGTAAGAGATACACACCCGCCCGGCCCAAGATAAAATGAGGTACCGGTATACTGGCCTTAAATGATGGCGCAGTTCTCACGTGATCTGACGTTAACAGTGTCCAGTAAACAAGCGTGTGACGTTACCAGGGCCAGTGAACATGCGTCTGACGTCACCAGGGCCAGTGAACATGGGTGTGATATCACCAGGGCCAGTAAACTTGCGTGTGACGTCACCAGGGCCAGTGAACATGCGTATGACGTCACCAGGGCCAGTGAACATGCATGTGACGTCACCAGGGCCAATAAACATGCGTGTGACGTCACCAGGCCCAGAACACAAGCGTGTGACGTCACCAGGGCCAGTGAACATGCGTGTGACGACACCAGGGCCAGTGAACATGCTTGTGACGTCACCAGGCCCAGTAAACAAGCGTGTGACGTCACCAGGGCCAGTGAGCCTGCGTGTGATGTCACCAGGGCCAGTGAACATGCGTGTGATGACATCAGAGCCCAGTGAACATACGTGTGACGTCATCAGAGCCCAGTGAACATGCGTGTGACGTCACCAATGCGTCGACAACGAAACTTGAAAATTATCCAAAGGAATTTAATTCATATTTTAATATATTTTCCCAAATGGATTTTCACCATTCAAATTCAGCCTAGTGATCCAAGTTAAGGACTTCTGTGACATCAAGTCGAATAATTTGGTATCCGTTGCAATTCAAGCGAAATAATAGTGAAACTGGAGGAGATTGCAATAATTGGTTTAATAGATTCTGTCGCATTTCCACAGCAAAAAATGTCGTATTAGTATTGTAAATGTGTGGGACATTTTACTTCGATGAATTGTACAAAAACATTATTTTTCTGTGTTCGAATCGCCAAAATCGAGTATGTTTTTGCAAATCCCAAGTGAAAAAACTCTTTATGCATGGTTATTTTTGCATGGGATTTCCGTACAGTGAATAAGAATCAGTTAGAATTATTGATATTATTAACTTTGCTGGCGTGTCACCATAACACAATGACTGACAGCCTCTGCACGCGATGGTTGAAGACCCGGAGAAGTGAAATTTTTTGATTGATGAGTCTTGAGTCCTCGGAATTTTAGCCAATGAACACGCCGGAGCGTGCGTGTTCATTGGCTGAAATCTCGAGGAGGCATGACTTATCGATCAAAAGACTCATGTCCTTCGGGACTTCGACCATCCATCGCGTGCGTAGGCTTTAAAATTAGATTGTAGTAAATTCCTCCTCACATGTCGTGCGTACCGCATTAGAGATACAAAGTCGAAATATAGCAAGGTATTGAAGCGCAAGAAGTAATAAAACGCCTAACGGTCTCCCCCCATTGACCCCTTCCTCTTTCCTCACCTACACCCACGTACCTCCATCATACGCTCGACCATGCGCCTAACCTCAAAACCCGGTTATCGGATTACAACTTTTGTTAATTAACGTCATGAGGGCTCTCCTCCAGCGCTTCAAAAATGAAGCAAAAATAAAACACTCAGAAGATCATAGCCAAATAAATGGAATCTTAAAATGTTCAGCGAAGAGAGCACCCAATGAATTACGTTGAGAGAAAATAATATTTTCTTGCACGAGCATGTCAGGATTTGATTGATGTCTGGACTATGAGGTAGGTATAAACTTTAGGGTCGAGTTTAGCTGCAGCGAAGATGTACAGTTAGAGTAATGGGAGGGATGTCAGTCTATAAAAAAACAAAGCAGCAAAGTGGCTTAAGTCCAATACGGAGCCAAGCAGGCTCCGAATCGGACTTAAGCCACTTTGAATCTGCTTCATAACAAACGAGAAGAGGTTCCAAACAAAGAGTAATCGAACCAAGCAGGCTGCATAGAAGATCATGTGCTCAGGAAGGTTCCATAACAAGTGAAGCACCCAAAGCTGGCTCCATCCATACTAAGGCGTGCCCCAAGCAGGCTCCATTATTATTAGTTCATTATTAAATCGTTTATTTCCATCGTCTGGCGATGGGTTTTCAATTTTTAGAAAAGAATTAAATTCTTAAACATAAGACATGAAATTTCATTATCAACTACGCTATTCTCATTAGTGAAAAACAGAAAATGTCTACTTGGACAAAATAATTCCGACTACATAGCGTTGGGAAATCCAGTGACACGCGGGTTGAAAAATAAATAATTGGGTTGGATCAATAGCAAAAAACATGGGTGGGGAAAATAACAAATATATGGGATGGAAAATCATGCATGCACTTGGTTATAGTCCCGAGAACATGGGGTCGGGACATCAAAATGTGCTAACATATTGTAATGAGTAGTCTACATTATTGTACGATGACGAAGGTGTGGATGGACGACATGAATTATACAGAAAAATATGCTTACAATATAGGGTTGGAAAATCGAAAAGCGCTAACATATTGTAACGATGGGTCAAAATCATTGTATGAATAATGAAGGGGTGAATAGGCGACATAAGATATACAACATTTTTTTTACATAAAATGCATACCAAGCCACTGAATATACAATATACACACTTCATGACAGCTAGGATATGATTAAATGATTGACAATCAGAATAATGCAATGCTGGAGTACACAAGTCGGATGAATAAACATCTGCTATGGAAGACAGATGTATATTCATCCGAATATACTTCTATCTTCAAAGACAATTGTGATCGGTTGGCAAAGTTAGCAAAGACAATTGTGATCGGTGTCTCAATGTTGAGAGTTATGATGGTATGTTTTCGGACATGCTGAAGAACAGAATGCATTTTCTGGTTACTGGTATTATGCATGTAGCTTGTGTTTGTGGGGAAAGGTACGGTTTTGAATTGATCGGTCAATAGATGTTCATTAAGCCCATTATTGAAGGACGTGTTGGATCTAAGGTTCTTGAGGCTTGTTGGGAGGTTGTTCCAGGATTTTGGTCCTGTGATCGAAAAGGCTCTATTGGCAGTTTCTGTTTTCCTGTGTTCAACGTGAAGAGTATCAATAATTTTTGTGAATCGACTGTTCTTTTCACCTCGAGATTATATGTGCCTTTGGCAGTGGGGTGAATTTTTTTCTAGAAGATCTTAATGAATTCTGATCGACTCATCGAGTGCCAGTTCGTTGTCGATATTGAGCCACTGTAATTTTTCGAAGAGAGGACTTACGTGGTCTCGTTTTCTGTGGTCACCATTGCGTGTTATTCTTGCCGCAAAGTTTATACAACGTTGAACTTTCTCTATTTGAGTTTGGTGCTTTTCCCTCAAATTGAAAGACAGTAGTTGATGTTAGAAAATACTAAAGCATGGACAATCAGAAATTTTTATTTGAAATCCAATTCTTTTTTGGCGGCGCTTAGGAACAAAACTGTTCCATTCAACTTGGAACACAGAGTAGTTACGTGGTGTTTGATGGATCATTGGAACTGCTTTTCTTTTTGAGTTCGAGCCGAACAAGATGCATTTTGTTTGTTCAGAGTCGAGCTTGAGTTCATTTTTACCATACCAAGATTTCAGATCAGTTACGGCTGTCTCAGCGTCGTCTTTCAGAGCATTCCGATCTGACAATTTTCGGGAAAGCAATATTTGAACATCATCGGCGCACATTACTATTTTAGCTTGATTTTTTGGTAACATACAGTCGATGTAGTTTACAAAAATCAGGTACAACAAAGGGCCAAGTATCGAACCTTGAGGGACCCCAAAGGCAACTATGGTCGAATTTGACGTAGTTGCGTTATCGAGTTTAACTGATTGTTGCCGATTCATCAGATAACTTTCGAACCAAGCAGGGTCCATTCCAATGTTGCGGAGCTTGCCAAAAACAATTGTATGGCTCACACTGTCAAATGTTTTTGATAAGTGCGTCTCCTGTTGACAATTTTGGCCGATAAGCATACTGGTAATCATTGAACAGCTTGTTTGATTCGAGGTGAGCAATCAATTTATGTTCCTCAAGGCAAATACAGCTCGTTTTACTTCGTGTTGCGATACTTGCTTTGGTTTCCATTTGACGTTTGCTTCTTGGTCGCTGTCTCCATCGAAAGCTTTTGAACTTCATGTATGTTGTATCGCTCTGTAATCCTTGATAAGCTTGCTGGGGTTACTTCTTCAAAATTCTGTGTCCCAACTCCAGCGAAGTAGTTGATAAGCTTCTCTGAAATTGCTTTTTAAGTTTAATTTCGCTAAGCAGTTTTTCTGTAATCCATTTAACCGGCATGCTTTTCATTGTTTTATTTTTCGTTGGCGCCACAGCGTTCAGACATGTGAGACGTTGGCCACTAGTTGTGCTCTGAAATTAGCCGGTGTGTTATTTTCTTTTTGTACGACAGGTTATTTTGAATACTTGTTTCCTCTCTTTTTTGATGTTAATGGTGCAGTTTATTTCATGGTGGTCCGAGAAAGAATTGGGCTCCACGTATTTGGTAACATTGGAACACGGATTGTTACTTATGAGCAGATCCAATACAGTTTCAGATTCGGGAGTAATTTTCGTTGCACTTTTCCTGAGCTGATGCAGCCCGAATCTCTCAAAAGTCGGCTTCATATTGCTGGATTTCAATTTCAATTGATCATCATTGAAATCTCCAAAAATGTACAGCGTCTTTCCTAAGCGGATAGCATCTCGAAATCTTTCTTTGATGTATTGAAAAGATTGTACACTTGCTTTGGGTGGTCTGTAAAGAGAACCAACAACAAACGTTCTGCTTTTCGTACCTGGATGTTCACCCAAAGGTCATCAACTTCATTGCTGTCGTCAAGCATTACTTGAAAAGACGTATACTCTTCTCGCTCATAAATCACGGTTCTACTTTTTTTTTCCTCTATCTTTTCCAAAAACATTAAAGGCGTCAATCTTGATGAAGGTATTGTTAATGTCAGATTTCCCCAGGTATGTGACAAAGCTAGCACCTCAAGCAGGCTCTATAACAAAGAAAACAAGCATGCTCCACAACAAAACAGCTCCACAGCACAGCAAGGTCCCCAAGCAGGCTTCATGGCAAACTAAGCACAAAATAATCTACCCAATCAAGCTTTATAATAGAGCAACCATCCAAACAGGCTCCAAAACAAAGCAATTCCCCATGCAGGCTAAACATCAAACCAAAGCCCAAAATCCTTCCAAACAGCTTAGGCGGCTTCCACAGCCAAACAAGCTCCACATCGTAGCTATCTTCCAAAGCCATACCCCTAGCAAAGCAGGCCTCACCAAACCGGCTTCTTCACAGATCAATCGTTTCGAACAGGCTTCACATCAAAACAAATAGCTCATGTTGGCCCAAAACAATCAAACACCGCAAGCAGGTTTCAAAACAAAGCGAGCATCCCAAGCAAGCTCCATAACAACGCAATCTGTCACCCCATTAAGGTCAAAACAAAGGAGGATCAAAGCAGAGCATCATAAGCAGCTTTTAATACAATGCCCGTATTCAAAGCAGACTCAATAGAAAAACAAGCCCCCCATGGAGGCCTCGAAACAAAGCGAGTCTTCCAATCACGTTACATAACAGATCAAGCGCCTCAAGCACGTTTCATAACTTTCCACTATTTGAGTTTAAATCTAAAACTTAAAGGGGTTGTGAGGAACGTTTTTATTGAGTTCGGTTATGAATGTCTCACAACCAACGCTCGTTGTTTTAGGAGGATACAGCTTGTCGACCGAGCACTTATGCTGTCAGACAAGCAATAATTCTGTCCGTCGCTGTTGTTGCACATGCTGGAGTGGGGCTGTTGGTGGAACAAAAATTTTTATATCCAGTGTTCTTTCGACGTAACACATTATTAACATTAATTATTTATTTCTTCATTCGTATTGCCAACTTAAAATTTATTTCAAAATCCTATTAGAATTATCACTGATACTTCATTGAAGCAATACTTTAATTAGCTCTGACTATTCCAATGATTAATAATATGTATATAAATACAAGTAGACAGCTAAAAATTTGACGTTTGGGATCACAGTTAGTGTTGTTAGCAGCGCATATCACTACGTTCGGGATCACAGTTAGTGTTGTTAGCAACGCATATCACTTGCTTGTTCAACTGATTTTCAAAATAATTATTGGGAACGGAAAATTATTAACGCTAGATTGAGTGTAGCAGTGATTCGATGGGCAGAAAAAAAAACAAGCTGCAAGCTCTTGATAAAATTATAAATGATTTACTATATTTTAATGTTTGACTGCAACGGGTGCTCAGTAAAAATCTTGACAGGCGATGTTTGTGGAACATTTTTCCGAAATGGGCGAGTTTGATGGGATACAGGCCTCCGTTTACTAAATCGATGGAGGGCGCAAGTAACGTCAATACTGGATTGAATCAATATTTGGGAATGGAATCCCACGAATCATACACCGATGGGGCCCTTTTGAACGTTACACCCAAGCAACATGGGCATGGAACCACACGAATCATACACCGAGGGGTCCCTTCTCGCACGTTACACTCATGCAACTCGGGGCATGGAACCACACTAATCATACACTGAGGAAGCCCTTTTTAACGTTACACCATGCAACAATGGGCATGGAACCACACGAATCATACACTGAGAAGGCCCTTTCGAATGTTTCACCCATGCAACAAGGGACGTGGAACCACACGAATCATACACCGAGTGGCCCTCTCGGTGTATGATTCGTGTGGTTGATTGATCAATGAGAAAAAGGGTTAATTTATGTGAACAACCCCGTTGAAGGGGGAATCAATGAAGATGGAGTTTTGACCGGTAGGAAACACGATTGTTTTGACAGTAGGTCGATCGAGAAGTTATCCAATCATATCATTGGTTTTTGTGAGCACTTCATTTAGACCAAGCAAAGCTGTAAGGTAAGGTATAACCTTTTCACACCATAATTTGCATGAATCAACTAAATAGATGTAATTTTCGTTGTCATGTGCTAGAAGAACGCTACTCGGTTTTGCCAGCTCCAATCGTATATTTACGCTGACATTATCCAATAGATAACTATTGCTACCGGCTACATCAAAGTTTAGTGGTCCCATCATATGTATACTATGGCGTACACTTTTTTTTAAATCTAATCCTCATTTTCGTTTTGATTTGCAAAATTTGCTGCGACGATGGTATCTGGATTGGGTGTTTGAAGTGATTTATACATCATATTCTACCCTTCATTATTTAGATCGGAGCTTCTCATGGATGTATAGGCGTTGAGATTATTTAGTAGTCCTGTATAACTGTTTCCTTCTCACTGAACACCATTTAGGAATAGCGAGTGACTTAGGAACCTGCGATGAAAAAATCCGTTAACGAGTGTAACATGTGCAGCAACAGCCAACGCGCTTCCATCTGCATTTCTAACATGGATTTTCACTTCTGCAGTTAACGAGCTCAAGTCGATCTCTTAATTATCTGACCCGGGAATATGAAATTCTATAAAGGAATCGGCAATTCTACCATCATACACGCTGTTGTTTGTACTTAGATAATTTCTTTCAAATTTTGACTCGATACTTGATTCAATTGAATATTTCTTGTTGACGGAGGGAAACACATCAATCAAGCCCATTTCATAGTTTTCCGTGAGGACTTCCAGTTCTGTCAAGCCAAGCATGTTCTCGGTATAGAACCTCACTCGAAATTAACGTTAATGGTGCATGACCAGTGGTATTAAGTAGTAATTAAACAATGGACGACACGATTCCATCTTTCTTCCGCGGTTCTTCTTTGATTTAGGTTTTTTGCTACTTTTCCTGCCTACAACCATGTTTTTTTTACAACGTTCCTGAGAGCAGCAATCCCATGTTCCTTGGTTGATTGTCGTATATCTTTCTGCTCCGAGTAATCGTGTGTCATGTTTCGAGCCATATCGGCAGCTGCAGACAGTCCAGTTTTTCATAGAACAGGCAATATACGTCTGACAAGACTAGCTATAGTTGAGAAAAAAGCGCTTCACCTCTGGTACGATATCGGACTAGTGAATCTGTCAATTTCATGTAAACTTCCACCCCATATTTTGTCACGTTCCGCGGATAAAACTTCTTATTGTTTGTATGACGGATATGCATATATCACCCACATGATTGCTAGTTACCAAATGATCTTATTTATATCAAGCGTTATAATTACTGTATATGGCTTAAGCTTCTTTTGAAATGTAATACGTATATGCTCGATCCAATATCCTTGAACGGGATGATACCGCCAACACCATCTCGCAGATCGATGGAAATGGAATCAATATGACTACGCTGTATTTTTTCTAATATGACATGTGCACGCGTAAATGAATAAGATTTATTAACTGGCATAACATGAAGAATATTGACTTGCTTGTCGCCCATATAACTGCAAGAAATTATATCTGAGTAAACGTTTATATAGCGTACCTTATGATTCATAAAGAGCATTTTTTCGCTTACGGCACCTTCACCGGCATTATATTTACACATCGCTCCACCCATTAAAATAGCCGATCTATCTCCAACAAAGTACCAATTCACCGTAGCTCTAGTATATTCGAATTGCGACATGTTTTCTAGGATAAAAGCGTTGAACTTTATTCGTTGTGTGGCACTATCATATTCAAATAATTTTCCTTCGTCTCTAACGATTCGTTTCCTGAACAGACTTTTCCTGATATTGATATTTAGCTCGGAGATGTGTTCTTCCAATGTATTACCCGAGATATTTTGCTAGGAACAAATAAATCACTTCTATGGCCTTTTCTTTCATCTAGATTATTAAGATAAGAAATGTTGAACTTAATGGTATACTGTTCATCGAGCTTTTTTATTTTGAACCAGTCATTATAGAATACTTCTACAAGTCCTACGCCCCACTCTCCCTGTATCTGTATTTCTGGATAAGTGTTGTTAGTGAAACTTGAAGATGTGTTGTGTTGGTACAATTGGCTACTGCCCAGCGAAGAACGAAGACAAAAAAAGTCCTCCTGTTCCTGTATCCTGCACTGGGTCTACGTCATACTGACAACAAACTGCTTGTAGACATCAATATATACTATAACTAGTTGGACAATGACCCATTCATGTTCAAGTACATATTAATTTATTTAAATATATTCATATTTACATATTGGGAATATTTAGACAATAAAACCTGAATACGTGAATATACTTTCGTCAATCACGCGCGTACACTCACTAAAGACAGCTTCACTCGGCTTACGTCTCTTCCAAGTTCAATACATGTTTCCATCGACGTCATCGTTCACGAAACATCGCTTCCTCTTCTAAGTGATGATAGGTTCAACTTCAATGGATTTTTTGGGAATGCTTGGATGCCTATAGACAAGAGTTTTGCAAGCATCAACATAGTAGCGCTTATTTTCAGACCTACTGAGGCACTATTTAATAGTGCATACAGTTTGAAGCCGCATGCTTGCGCGCGAAGGTTGTGTATGGTCTCAAAGTATGTGTACGTTTTCTGGTTATGGATATCTCTGTGTTGTTCATTTCTGATTAGGCTTGTGTCTGATAATTGATATTCGTAGCAGATGGTTTTGTGGCGTCGAACTCGAGTAACATACTGTAACACTTTGGTTGCAAGCAAATGATTTCACTCTGGTTAATGTTGGCTGTTTCACTTTTCAGTAGCCCCTGCTGTTCTTTCTTTGTTTCATCATACAAACTATGTTTTTTGGGGTAGTTGGAGAAGTCCATATATTCAGACAAAGAGGGTTTACGCCTTTCCGCGTCAGTTTTATCCATATCTTTGAACTGGAGCAGCAGCGAATCTGTGTCCGAGTAGATGAGCGAGACGTTGTCACCGTAACGTGGTTTCAGTGTGTCATAAAAGAAGCTGTAGACTTTTGCTTTAGCTTTCTCAAGCACGTAGAACCCAACTTGGAGAGGGTGTACCAATCGGAAATTATTCAGCTTGAGGATCATGATGACTGTTTTGGGGCCCATGGTGTAACAGTTTTTCAAGAGCGGCTTGGCAGAGTGTTTTCGGAACTTCTTGGCTGTGCACACGGCCATTTCCTCGAGACTTCTGTTTAGCGGATTGAACAAAAGCTTCCCGTATATACTATTTGAGAGCAGTTTTTATAGGGACTTTTCGAAGGAGTTCATAGACTTTAAACGTTTTTGGATGTTTTTCATAATGAAGGATTTGATGACAGAGTCCAATTTGATTCGAAAAATACAATGTACCTTGGTGACTTCCAGTCCTTGTCTGAGGAGTACTTGCAATAATTCCAGGGCCACAAGGTAGTCAGTTTGGGGCAGATAACTAGCAGCCAGCTCACGATCTTTTCGTTTCCTGTTTTTGAGATGTTCCGAGCCTGCCAAGAGATTTTTTGTGAAGAGCGAAATATCGTCCAAGCTGACTTCTTTGTGATGTAGCAGTCACGGCAGCTCGTCTGTTTTTTTGTGCAACTTCGTCGCTGACTTGGGCATCGATACAGACAATGTACGTGTACTCGCCGGATCAGTCCGCGTTTACCATGTCGAATGCTTGAATTTCTTTGGGTGTGAGCTCGTGGATTTTGCCAATGATAAGGTGCTCAATCAAGCATCCACCATTATTATTGTTAAAGTCCCACATAGCTGCTGAGGACACAGGTAGTTTAGGGTCAAAGTTTTTGCATCGTGGATTATTTATCTGATAAAAGCTTTCGTCAACGTCATAGATCCTCCTAGTGTATTTTTTGACAATCAGGCGGAGTAGATCGAAACCTTTGACCAGCTCTAGTTTCATTTTGCATTTGTAGAGGGCGGCTTGCATTGCAAACCTGGGACGCTCACAAAATGGACGGGATCCAGAGTGTAGTTGTGTGTCATGATCTCCCTAAGCTTTTGGAAGACTTCTGCTAGTTACGAAAGGTCTTGCAGTTGACTGCCTGCCACATTTCAATCACTTCGGCATGTTCAGAGTCCGATATTCCTTTGTCACGAAGTTGACTGTAAAACTCCTGTTGCGATGGGATGTCTGTTTGGTCCAGTACAGAATCCGATGTGATAGTCTCAAGGCAGAAATGACCTTTTCGAGTAGCGAGGTCTAAAACCTTGTCACTGTAGCCGAGGCTTGTGAGATGGATTTGAGAAGCGGCATGTCATGGCCACTATCTTTGAGATTTTGGCAAGACTGTCCAAACGTGAGTTGAGGAACGAGTATAAGTCAATGAACTTGACACCGTACCTAGTCGTTGTATCGTTTGAGGAGACAAAGATACTGAACATTTTGTCTGACTGTTTCGGCAACACACGGATATCCGAGAATTATTTTTTCGCCATACAATCCTCTCAATATGGAGCGCAAATCATAGGCTGATGCATTGTGAGCTATGCAAGGCAATAACCTGAGTTTCTTCGTGATTATAAAATTGCAATTAAAGCACAGAGCCCCAATAAAGTTGTCAGATATAACTTCTTCATTGGGTCCAAAGACGCCCTCGATGTGATGAATATGGTGGCAACTCTATTTTTTACATTTTTCTACAAAAGTGTCCCAGAAGCACTCACATGTTTTGCTTTCGCAATATTTCTTTAGGTCTTGATTTTTGAGGACGGGTTTCGGGTACATGGGTAAGGTTGACATATCATCGATATAATCCAGCAACATATTCATGACGAGATGTGTCTTTATCTCCTCTAGGGTATAACTGTACAAATGTACATGCAACTATACATGTACAGGTTCACAGTCATAATAACTAACAACAGGTGGTTTCATTGTTGCGTGCATGGCTGATATTTGGTACATTTCACCTTCTTTAGGCATACACTTTTGTTTTGCAAGCCTAAACTGGACGAACACAGTTTTACGTGTTCAGCTCTTCTGCTTTCATTCATGCCCTTCTTACAGAATGTACAATATAAGTTGTCTCTATTTCTCGATTCTCTAAATGTGCGCATAAATGTACTGAAACACGGGATGCGAGCGACATAATTAACATCTAAGATTTGCACAGGATGGATCGTGTGCTCTTCACTGGCTTCTAAACTGTCTCTGTATACACTGACAAGTCATAACATTCCTTTTCTTCTGTGAGCTGATAGAGCCTGATATTAACTTCACAGTCTCTTTCTTTGACTGGAAATCTTCTAAAGCCACAAGTTTGTTCAAAGCAGTTTTGGGAAGTTACAGTATGTGTTTTTGTTCGGGAGATACATAAATTCTGATTGTTGCCTTTTCCATGTGAGATATGTATTTTTCAGTCAAGTGGAAATGCGTGATGAGGCTAGCGACCGCGCAATTATTCTTTATTGTCTTGATATTGACAATGTGGTGCCGGCCTGGACAGTATTTGGGCTAAGGAACATAATCAACCAATTGTTTTTTCCATTAACACCCGTCATGTAGAATTTGAGCTCTACACTGGTTACTGTATTAAAGCTCCAGCCACCACCTTCTCGCTCCTGTTTTTCTAATTTATTTTGTAAATCTATCCCGAGATATTCAATCAGTTCAGATAGCATAGTGGTTTTTGTTAGATGGATAGCTTCTGTGCTTATCACCCAGTCCTCGTCATCTACAGATGCATCCTCAACTTGTTTGCTCATTTTAACATTTACAATGCATTTTAATTTTTGAAATGTGCCCATTTTAGATTTCTCGCGTCCTAATGTAATCAAGGAAGTTATGTTGACATGTTCAGTGTATGGTACAAGTTTTGAAGTGAGAAAATTGTTTAAAAAAAAATACTATAGAGGTAGGCGGATAGAAGACAGGCTCACGCAAAGGAGTAGCGATGGTCGAGTCATCAGTAAGCCGAGCGACGAATGGGTCGGACGACGGAGCCGATCCATCAGTAGGCTGAGTAACAAATTGCCCAACATGAGACTGCGCCAAGGACGGATCAGCAGTAGGCTGAACTCCGGGTAGTTCCGAAGACGAAGCAGTAAATTGAACACCGGGTTGTTCCGAAGACGGATCAGCAGCAGAACCGGGTTGCGGGCTTGCGCTGGGGCTTGCGGACATTGCGAGGCTAGGTGGCGGGCTTGCGCTTGGGCATGCGAGGGGCGGACAGGCCTCATTTCGGTATGGGTCGCGAACACTCCCTACATCCTCCAACAATCGCGTATCCGCCATCACTATATCGTTTCGATTCATCCTACAAGAATAAACAAAGTTATTTTTTTAAAACAATAAAAAAATAGACAAACAAAGTTACAGGAAGATATCGCTCGAATAAAACAAAAAAAATACTTGTTAGAAATGGCAGTACTTACATCGAGAGTAAAACAACTGTCCGTCACAAACAAGATCAAGAGCACAAATAATGTCTGAGATGCGAAATTCGCCGTTATATACAACAGTTGCCATACGCTGCCAGATGTACGACTACAAAACCAAATCAAACGAAATCAAAACCAAAACAAAACGAAACCGCTATACGTGTTGTAACCTGTATGCCTGCCTGCAACGGTGGTGTCATATTAAACGGGTGCCGCTGAGACGGTGGACACACACATCATCAGCTTCTCGTTGAGTAAGCATCTTCCTCCTCAAGGTTGATCAATAAGTTCGAAAAATGGAGTTGATAAAAGAAGGAAATCTAGCAGCGGCTTATAACTGGACTCTCCAAAGGTTTGCATTCATTGAAGCTGGCAATTTTGTGTCAACGACATTCAACGTTATCCTGAACATTTTGAAGATGAAGGAACAAGTGGCTGTTCTAATAAGACAGGACTCATCGAGTGTGGAACTGGAGTGCAACTCGGAAGAAATATCGCTTGTGTTCATAAACAATAAATCAAAACTGCACAAGTCTAGTTGTACTAAATCCCGACTTCATTGTCAGCTCCCTCAGTAAGAGGTTACATTGCTGGAGCGTAGTACATCTCAGTCACTTGAGTGAATCTCGGAAGACAAGTCCCTAACGACGGATATACTAGACAGATCATTCTATAACGCCTTCTCAACATATAGTGAAGATTAAAAAAAATGTAATAATAAAAAAAAAATCTGTACATCAATCTTTGTAAATCATCATGTCCGACTTTGTAAAAGTCAGTTTCTTTAGTCTGTTGCGGGTAGTGCCACGCATGTGTCTGCCACGGTGGTCTCTGCCACGGTTGTCGACGTTGCCATGCTTGGGGCTACTGCCGTTGCTGCAGTGATGAACAGGCATCGGATGACGCTGGTAGTTTGGGTTACCGTACCTAGGATCGCCATGATAGGTTGTACGATGACTGGCCAGCGGATAGCCCTGATACGAATAATTTGTTTTAGGGTACTGCGTCGGTCTGCTTTTGAAAATTTAAGTTATAGAAAAATAATATTACACTGTTTTTGCTCTATAATGAAATAGTTTGATGACTGAGTTCAAAAAAAATGTAGTCATTTTTGTTAAACATACCTTATCATCCCTCAAGTTCCGGGTTGATATGGCCTACCCTTGATCGAGTTGTTACCATGATCTGTCGAATAAAAATAAAAATGAATTAACGAAGATAAAATTGATGACTGGGAAAAAACATACGGAAGGCACATTGGTTGATGTCAATGATAACGGCATGACCGATCTAACTTTAGAGATGTAGATAGCCCACGCGGATAATTACCTGATGACACCGAACGGGTCCTTGACTTCAGCATATCCATGATGGAATACATCTACAAAGGTGAGAAAGGATATATAAATCAAAGGTTCATTGGAAAATAGTTAGTCCGGTATCACCTGTTTGGTAAGATGGAGACTGTTAGGTATGCGGACGTTAACCTATTCAACAAACCCGCACGATTGTTTGTGAGCGGGATCTCATTTAGTGGGAAGAGTGTCCTTGTTAGAAAATTAATCCCTAAATACATTTATAACTTCGATGAGGTGGTCGTTCTAGAGTAAGAGAAATTTACCTGTAAGGAAACACGAAAATATAAAAATTCATACAGGCGAGTCGCATTCGATCCATTATAAAAAAAATGTAAATCTTTGTTGGAATCATAGTCTCTTCGTATTATTGTAAATGTCTTCTGTCGGGGCCGTCCCGCAAATATCAGTGCGATAAATTTAAACCAATCGCTCGTTCATTCTAATCCATTCCACCGCGCAATATCTTTGAATACCGCACACTTTCTCATCCTACGTATGCGCGATATAAATCACTTACGTTACTTTGGCTAAACATTCCTTGGGATAGACAAGATTGAATCGTTTATCACCGTATACAAGATGCACTTGGAACAATAACCATATGGGCCCATCTTGGTTGATTTCACACACCCAAGTGATTCGAAACTCTTGATTAGAGCACAAATTGCAGGACATGAATTTGAACAAGTGTTGCCTCTATAAAATATAATGTATGCCAGATTTGAGATTAGTATTGAATTAGAATGGAGAGTGTCTACTACAATCCAGTGGCTGTTGGATCATACTCCAGCGCGAAGGCCCTACTCAAAGTTATACGAACATTTGTCCGTTTACAACATGGCGCGATGTTGAAAAAGTTCTACAAGGGTCAGAGACTTTAACACGATTAAAACAAGCTCCCTTGAAATTTAGCAAAACGCATGTTCACAGCTGCACGTCAGGTATTGTATCTCATTGCGGATAATGCCTATTTAAAAGATTATGTAGATAAAAATGACGGAATTAGGTATTTATTGATTGTCTTCAATATTTCTGTGTGTACAACCCTTGAAAGATATTATATTTAAAAAAATATGATTGATGCATTTGATACTATATTCAACGAACTAGTATGGTCAACAACTCGGATCTGTTCAGATCAGGGAAGCGAGTTTATGAACAAAAGCTTTAGAGCTTATTTGACCAGCAAGAACATATCCATTATTACACCTACAACTAGGTCATTGAAGCATCACCTGCAGAACGGGTAATACGGACAATAAACTGAAGTTGGGTAAATATATGCATGCTAAAAAGACGGAATGCTATATAGATGATTCGCGGATAATTGTGAAACCGTACAATATGACACCACATTCATCATAGATGGGCCGGGTCCCCTTTGACGTCTTTTTGTTGTACGACCTAAGAGAAATTCAGGCACTGTTTTTAAAAATGTGTAAATGTGTAAATGTGTAAAAATTAATGTGCCCAGTACACAACTAAAGGTGGGAACGTGCGTACGCTTACAGTGCAGTGATACCAGCATCAAGACATTCAGGGGATGAGACGAACCAAAGTTCACGAAGGAAGTGTTTCATATTTCACGTATTAATCAAAAACATTACCCTCTGACCCTCTGACCCTCTGAACCCATCAAAGTTTTCCCTACAGGCAGGAACTAGTTCAGTTGGACCGACCGACCTGATATTTATGCCATCAAGGTCTTAAAGACGCGGTAGAAAGCAAATCTCCGCGATTTACACGGATTATCCTGACAGCAAACCTACGTGGATTAATGAAAGAAACGTCGTGTTGTGATGTGTGAGAAACGTATTTTGAAACGTAAATTGAATTATTATGATAAATAAAATTAACTAAAAACATCCGAACGTAGTAAACTCATCAAAATATTAACTGATGAAGAAGTTGAAATACTCTGCGAAATATTTACAAATATACTGAGCGGAAAATTGGTCTATGACAAGCTAACCAAGTCACGGATAACTAAATTCAACTCTATAGTAAAACAATTAGGCAGTAAATCGTCCAGGAGTAAATCGTCCGAGAACAATAGGAAACTTTATCAATCGTGCGTGGAGAGTTTCTGTTAAATTTACTTTACCCACTGCAGTGAGTTTCTTGACAAAATAATTCATGGATGAATCGGTTTACTACCTAGTTCCAAATCCCAAGATGGATAAGCTTACAACAAATTATATTGGCGGTAGCGCTAAACTCTTATCTGTCACAACAGGGCCAGAAATAGCAAACCATAGCAGTAAACATTGTAGTCAAAGGTTGAACGAACATGGGGACGATGCGCTAATTTCGAGCGCTCCGCCTGAAATAACACTAAAATTATTTAATTTCATCCGAGGCCTATATCCCACTAGTATCACTACAGAACCCACACCGGAACCGATTAAACGAATGAAGTCACATAATACCGACGTTGCAGCACTCTATACGGCCTCATTACCTCCAGTGGGTAAATCAATGACCCCCGGTTAGCTTCACTATTTTAAAACCAACACAGCACTTATATTTGAATCGAACTGGCTTGTTTGCCATCCCAATGTCCAAAATCGTATTAACGTTCTCGATCTCCTCAAAAGTTTATTAGTCAATAGGACTGTGATAAGCAAAGATGTCAATGACGTCATTTAAACGTTCCTGGATAAAATGCCTTACGCGTTTCACAAAAAAAAACTATTGAAATTTGAAGAGAAGGAGGAGGACGCGATAGTTAGATTTTGGGACAGTTTATAAAATAACACACGGCTTCGTAACACCAACATAACACTCGTAAGCACTGTTAAACATTCACTGAATACAAAATCACAGAACAGCAAAAACTGGTACGCGAAACATGTTCGACTAAGACAGGGTAAAACATGTATGCCGCCGCATTACTTGCGGGAGATAGTGCCTTTTTGCGACCAGGAGATAAGCTCCCGTGAGCATCCCTACACTGGAGTCTTGACCGGGACTTGCAAAATAACATATGTGAATAGGAAATAAATAGGGGTCATCTAGCATGGAAACACCCAAAAGAATGTTAACACGACCGTTGACGAAAGCGCAGGTCCACTTCAGGCAACGACACAAAAGGCACTGATGCGCTACCGTGATTGGAGAGCGAGTGCCGTCCGAGGTTGCTCCCATTAACTAGTGGGGGTGTCAGGGCGGGCATCATCCAAGGTTGCCTTCTCATTGGCTGTAGGGGGGTGTCGGGGAGGGACATCGTCAGAGTTCCGCTCATTCACCCAAGAATGACACCAACACGTAGGGCGTTTTATGGACCCCATCTCAAGGGCATGTTATGGACCCTACCGCGTCGAGCATGTTATAGATACTACTGCGTCGGGCATATTCTGGACCCTACCGCGTCTTAGTGACATCATGCTTATGATGCTGTACCGATACATG
>SDVV010005771.1:0-18945 GCA_016164225.1 Gammarus roeselii | reverse complement strand
AGATTGGTGAAAAGGGTGATGAATGTTGAGGCGAGTGGTCGCAGGCCTAGAGGTAGACCGAAGTTTGGATGGATGGATGGTCTGAAGCAGGCGTTGGGGAGGAGAGACATGAATGTGGAGGTGACGAGAGAGCGTGCAATGAACAGGCGTGAGTGGAGAATGGTTGTGAAAGGTTGATTTTGACGCTGCTCTGATGTGCTTTCCCGCCCTTGGCATCCCGATGTCGGGATGGTCGTGGATGGGGGGGGGGGTAAACCAGTGAAAACTGTCGGGCCCTGCTGCTGACGACGGTTCCTCGGTGCATTCGGGACCCAGAGTGTAAGTTGAGGGGCTACCGGAAGGACCCTTTAGCACAAAAGGGCTAAGTTGTGTGAGTGTGAGCGTATGAGGGTGTGAGGTGCGCCTTGCCGTCGGCCACCCCCCTTTCTGGGGGATGCGGCCTAGTGTCTGTATCTGTACGCGCTAGTACGCGAATATGCCACAGTTTAAATATGTTCTGACTTTATCTTGACTTGACTAATATTTTTGCACGCGAGGCCGTGCGAACATACCTGAATCAACGAAGGTCGCACCCTACGGGGGAGCCTATCCTGAGTCACGTTGAGGCTCTGGTGGAGGTGGGGCTCAAATAAAATCAAACCCACCCGTTCAACATCAGGGAGGGGGGGTAGATGAGATCCCCCGATGGTGACCGAACCAAGGGGATGCTCTGCCGCACACAAAAGCCTTTTTGGGGTCTGAGTGACTGGAGAGAGTTATTTACGCTGAGTCCCCCCTGGGGGGACTCCGAGGGGTTCACTTCAATGCAATTTGAAGGATGGGCAGAGATTGCCTCTTCGGATCTCTAGTTCCTTGTAACTCCTCACTCTTTTGGTCTCCCATACACCTATGTTCAGCTCCTAATCTTCCTTCCACCAGCAGATGGTCAGACACTCCTCCACCCTCCCCTCTCAACATCCGCACATCCAACAGCCTCCCCACCACTGTCCTTGAAATCAGCACAAAACCCATCAGTGCTCTCTCCACCTCTGCACGATGGGCCATCCTTACCCATGTGTACTTGCAGATATCTCGCGTCTTGAACAGGCTGTTTCTGACGACCAGCTCCTGTTCCATGCACCAAGCGATAAGGCTTTCTCCACCGTCATTCCTACCAGGAACGCCATACCTTCCAATCGCATTATTCGCTGCTGCATACCCAACTCTCGCATTAAGGTCACCCAGTACAACCGCATTGAGTAGACTTCCAAAACTCTCATTACACTCGCTCGGGTCTGTTCGAAATTGCTCTCTCTCCTCCTCCTCCTCCTCACTCCTCATGCTATCAGGTCCTCACGCATTCACAAATGCCCATTTTTCTACTCCTAACTCTACTTTCACCCACATCAATCTTGAGGACATCTCTTCCCACTCAGTAACGCTACTAGCCAGTCGATCACTCGATAACAGCACCACACCTTCTCGGGCCCAACATTCATCCACGCCTGACTTTCTTCCACTTCCAACTCCAGACTCACACTCGCCCTTTCCCTTCAACTTAGTCTCACTCAGCGCCAACACATCTATCTTCCTCTTCAAGAACTTCTCACCAATCTCTCGCCTCTTTGCTTTACTCGTACTACAGCCACGTACATTCAGCGACCCTAACAATAGGGTTCAGAGAGGTGTGAGCCTATTGAAAATTCCGAAGTCCGGGCATCTTAGTGTTAACCACTAACCTGCGATAGTGTGCTAGATGGCTGTATATCTCTTTACCACTAAACGGTGCGTGTTTTTCAGGCGCCCTCCGTTCGAGATCGAACGCTCCGGGTGGGGGGAGTTCAGCCTGAAGTTGACGCTGGCCCTACGAAACAGCGCTCTCAACAGACCCGTCACACTTTGGCATAAGGTGGCGCTGGGGCAGGACCTCGACGCTCTGGCGCACAGCGGCTACTGGCGGACAGGTGGGTGCTAGTTGCACTAGGAGACAGACAGGTGGGTGTCAGCTGCTACTGGCGTATAGCTGGGTGATGGCGGCTCCTGGCGGACAGGTGGGTGATGGTTGCTAACGGTGGCCAAAAACGTTCTTTAGATATGTGTGCCTAATGATTCCTCTTGCTCTTCCATGTAGCATTGCATAACGAGATGGAGGATTTTTTCTTCTGCAGCTCTCCAGTGCTGTTTTATGGTCCCAGTACAGATTAGAGCTGTTTCGTCTCCAAGTCCCAGCGGGGAGTATTTTTTTTTGCACCTACGCTTTTTTCAGTAAAATTATGGGTGATTACCCCTCAGTGTTACTTACTCCCTCCTATCCCTGTTATGTTCAACCACGTTCTTTCTAATCCCGTCTCACCACTTCTCCCAACTTTGTGATGTTCTCCCTCCTAACTTCATCACGACACCTTTCCACACACTGCGTCCCGCGCCTCCCCTGCATATCTTGTGACGTACCAACCCCCTCCCTCCCAACCCGTGCCATGCCACCATTCCTAACCCTTCTCTCTCTTCTGCAGGAAAGGAGGCCGTATACAGCATCCGGCTGTTCGAGCCCTCTGCTCCGCCCTCCAGACCGTCACTGGCTCAGCGTCGGCCCGCTGATCTCAGCCACGAGCTGCTGCAGGGTGGCGTTGTTACAGGCCGCTGCCAAGGAAACGTCACCGTGGAGCACTCGAGCGATCACATGAGACCGCCAGGGACGGCTGCTGACAGTGGGCTCCACACGTCTGCCGTAGAGCATTTAAATGACGTAGACGTGACGCATCCGCCCAATACAGATAATGCGTGTCACGATGGCAGGGTGGATATTGAAACTGACGGAAACTTGTCTTTGAATGATATTAACGACAAGAATAGACTTATTCCTCCGTCAATGGAAGGGGTGCTGGATTCGTGGGGTCATCTTTCTGATCAGCCGGGTAATGCGATGATGAATGATAGTTTCAACACGTCTGATATTAATATTGATGATACACCCCTGCAGGACATGACCATTCCCAATTTCGCCACCGAAGAAATTACAGACTTCTTTGAGAAACTGGAGTCTGAAAGCAATGAAAATACCATGTGCGACACTTTCAAAGAAGTTATGGATAAAAATTCTTCTTTGGCTGTTGGTGTTTTTATTAACGCGGCCTCGCAGAGAGGTGATCTAATCGACAAGGGCTTGGAGTGCTCGTCTGACCTTCGCACAGACTTGGATGGAGAGAGTTTGACTAAAAATCTGAATAGAATCTCGGAGGTGCCTGTAGATCCTGCGCTGATTGCCGCCGCTTCTCATTGCCAACCAAAAATATCCAATTCTAGGTCGTTGCAGAATTCCTCCGTTTTGTCGATGGTATCTCCAGACTTGTTTGCTGACGCTTCTGAGTCCAATATTATATCGTTTGATGGCGCTCTCACTCACAATATTTTCGTTGATAACTCCTTGCCAGTTATATCTGGTGTTAGGTTAGAAACAAACGTAAATGTTAGTCGAGGCCGGTCAGAAGTTATTCAGAATACAGTCAGAGTTATATCCGAAAATAAATTGGAGACACCTGGAAGCTGTGACTTGCATGTTCCTGAAGATCTGAACAAAGGGTTGAAGAGGAAGATAGAAGATGATGGACCTAATCGAGCCCGCCTCAAACTCAGCCCGGATTGCTTGTCGGAAGTGTCCTCACTTCGAAGTCCTCCGACTAGACTTGCTACTTCCCCCTTGAAAGCCAACACTTCACTGAGCGGTGCTGCTACTGGGTGCGACTTGAACACTGCCAAGCGATCCTGCTCTGCCACCAACGACGTCACTCCGGCACTAGCTGTTGCAAGCAGTGGCTCACATGTTCCCAAGGCTAATATCCGGCAGGTCACCGTTCTTCCCAATTCTAAGCTAATGACTCTGCCTCCCGGAAGTACCGTGGCCAAATTTATCGGTAACGGGGCTCCCGCGAAGCCGAACACTATGCCTCGAGTTGTGTTGGAAAAGATCAAGCCTGAGGCCAAGGTGTCTGCCGGTCAAACCCTTGCCCGGCTTGTTGGCGCCGTCAAAGTGCCCGCCTCTGCTAAACACGGCTCGACGTCCGGTGCAGGGAAACATTTCATGACCTTACCCTCAGCAGAGAAGGAAGACCTCAACAGTTCCAGTTCGTCCGATGAAGTACAAATTTTAACTCCTTATCCTACTCATGTTTCGACAACGGCTTCGCCAAGATTGCCCATTAAAATACCTCTTCAAAAACTTCCGTCTAGCCTGATCAGTTCAATTCAGTCCAAATTGTCTACCACCACCGCAATCACGTCCAACTCGCTAAAGTTTACTTCGTCCGGCGGTAGTTCTTTACCATTTAAAGTTAGCTCAACCCCAACAGACATGCCCAAAGTAAAGATGCTTAATTTGGGTCATCTTCAGGACCCCAAAGTTAAACAGCTTCTCGCTTCCTTGTCAAGCAAAGTAAAAGCGAGCGCTGGCAGCTCAGTTAATCTCAGTGGCTTGCCTTTGACGACTCCCCATCTGCTCAAGATCGCAGGTAATAGTCTTGTTCTGGTAAGCTCCGGCATAAACAATACCGTCACTTTCACAGGGTCTTTCACAACTGTCGCCAGCTCTTCCATGTCCGCTACCAGCACTGTAAAGTCGCGAAACACACACATCCACTCAGTGGTGGCACCTAGCAAGAGTTCGGTTGTTGCTTCGGGTAGTATAGTAATATCTGCGCCCTCTGTTGTTGCTAAAACAGCTGCTAGTAACTCCATCAGCCCAGTAACAACTGTACTGGCTGCAAGTGTGTCAACCAGCCGCATGGCAGCGAGTTCAATGTCAGCCAACGGGAGCGGCACAAGTGGTGGTGGTACTACTGCTACTACTACAACATCAACAACTACTACTACTACTACTACTACTACTACTACTACTACTACTACTACTACTTCTACTACTACTATTCGTGTCCTACCTTCCAACGCCATGTCGTCCGCCTGCATTACGAGTGCTGGTATCATTAAGATGAGCGGCATTCCTAATCTTCCTCTTGGAACCAAAATTAAACTTGAGCCATCCGTGGCCGGGGCTTTGTTTCAGAACCGAAAAGTGTCTAAACCGGAAATTATCCGATTGGACCAGAGCTCTAATAAAATTGTCATCAAAACAGAGACCGGTATTGCGCCTCAGTCCCAGTCACAGAATATTCCGCTTAAGAATGTTGGTAAGCCAACTTTTAGTGGGTCTACCCTCATCGATGCCAATAGCTTATTGGCCGGTGCTAAAATAAACACTGCGATAGTCAAATCGGACCCATCAAAGGATCAAATTGTTATTCCCACCATGCTACCTAATGGTAGCTACCAGATAGTGAATGCTGGCCGAAATACTTCAAATGTTAACTTGCTGACCTCTAATGTCAACAATATCCTTCCAACTGCTCTCCTCAATGGAAAAAAATTGTCGGAAACTAATAAGAAAGTCAATTGTGGCAGTGTCATTGGTGCATCCTTGTCTTTTGATGTTAGCAATATAAAGCAAGAAAAGGTTGACGAAGATTGCGGTTCATATAACAGTGATGGCGTACACAATGATGCAATGCAGCCTACAACGTCAGCACCTTCTGTGTTAGTTCAAACTCCTCGGTCAATCATTTCAAGTTTTCCCATCACCAGTTCAGCGTCCTCGACTGTGAAAAACTCCACGGTGGCCCAGATTAAAGTCGGCTCGAACCTGACCCTTGGCGGCGGAGTGTCGAGAAACGCTGCGGGAAACTTGGTTATCAGCGGCGGCTCTAAACCTATCGTGCTCACACAAGAGGCCATCGCCGCCCTCATGCAGCAGGGCGTCAAGATCTCTATGCCTTGCAGCAAACTCACTGGTCATCTTGCGCAGAAACCTCCACAAATAACTTTGGTGGGGACTGCAATGAAAGAAGCGCAAAGCCTACAGGACACGCTCGCAAAAGGTGGCATGGTTGGTTCCCGGTCCCTTTTCCAGCAGCAGAAAGTGGTGCAGTCCAGCGATGGGACAGTAACGACCGATGGTATGGGTGCTAGCGCTACCGTCCAACCGATCAGAATGACACCGTTAATCCTGAATAAAAGCAACACTGGTAAAGGTGTTCCCATCTCTAACGTCATCCCTAACTTGAGCAACTCCACGTCGGTGGTGTACAATGGCCAAACTTACTACAGTATAGGAACGCTGAACAAAGGAACATCGACTGTAAAACTTAACCACATCGGTGATGTCAGTTCCGCAATGAAGATGAAAGGCATCCGGTACGTCTCGAACTTGAGCGAGCTTCCCTCCGTGTTGACAGCTCTCACTCCCCTTAACAGAGGCTCGACTATCGTTCTACCCACTGGCCAGCAATCGAAGGTTGTGCCTAAGATACTGCCCCGTCAACATACAATGGTCGACCACAAGCCCTTGGTGTCCCAAATGAGATTGTTCGATCGGAAGCTTACCACCGGTCAGCTGGTGAGTCAAGGACGGTTACCAACTGGGTTTCATTGTGCTCCTCCGACGGTAGCGACTGTGGACGACGATGTGGAGGAGATCTCAATAGACACCGCAGGCCTGTCCAAGTACAGGAAGAACAAGATCGAGGAGAAGCAAGCATTGAGGCTTATGAAAAACTTGCCGTGAGTATTTGCGCAGGAAGGTGAGGTTTTGGGTCGGTGAAAATGTAGCATCATTGAGTCGCCTGATCATCAGGGATTTGGGAAATAAATGACTATTTGTGCAGTGAGGTATCATCTTTAGAACGATGCAATTTCAAGTGCAACAATTGTTATTTTATCATGAATTTAGTTTCTTTATACTCGCTCAACCGGTTGAACATTTACATAACTTCAATCAGTTTGATTAAATTATTTGGTTTGATTATTTGGCAACAGCCTAGGATGGTTACCGGTACTTTGTTTCTCTGTAACCTCTTTTTTTTCCACGCCGGTGCAGAACTTTGCCAGGGACTATCAGATTGCAACTGTAATTCTTCCACATGCAAAGTTACCGAGACAGGGAGAATTTGTCGAGACAGGGAGAATTTGTCGAGACAGGGAGAATTTGTCGAGACAGGGAGAATTTGTCGAGACAGGGAGTATTTGTCTACACGACAATCCGGGAAACCACAACTTATCACTTTCTGCAGCTCCATTTCATCACCCACGAGCATCTTCCGTGGTTTCCCTCGAATGCGACTGGGTTTAGTGAAGGGTATGTATGTATGTATAGACATACAGCCGTTTCCCCCTAGTTAGGGGGGTGGCTAAGTTAGGCAGACACAGAGGGGGGAGGAGCCCAATCTCCCCGCCACAAGACCGCCGTGTCCCTGCCGAGGCTCGAACTCGCGACATGCAGCACCAGAGGCTGACACTGCAGTCGGATACGCTAACCAAATACCTATTCCTTCCATACACCCTGATTCACCTGGTGCTCCACAAGCTCGAGATGTACCGCTACAGCGATGTCCTCGTGGGGCCTGACCACCCTAACGCACTGTGGGGGCCCGAGGTCGTCGCGTCCTTCAGCGGCGACATTGTGCCTCCACACCCTCGACGTATCACAAGCGCGTTAAAAGTAGGGAGGTGCCTCGAACATCACGACCCTTCTCGCGTTATCTCGCACAAAGTTTTTCAAAACGGGGCTCACCATCAAGTACAATAGATCGCTCGTAGACGCACTGGTCAACACGCACAGGCAGTCTACACAACACTAATACCAAAAGCTGCTGTACTAGTTTCTAAGCGGGGCTACGCGCCACGGAGGTGCAGTCCTCAACCAGTCCACCTTCTTCCCATCCCTGCACAATGCCGGCAAATAGAAGCAGCTCGTTCCTCGTACAGTTTTGGCTTCCAGGAAGGCGCTTTATTTGCCACTCTTTCATGGGTTTGGCGTCACGACCTGCGAGGCGATCTTCAAGGAACTGGCAAAGGCCCAGTTTCACGAGAACCCACCACAAAGACCTTTTGTGCCGCAGTGTCAGCTGAAACCGGTTCTCGACATGCTCGCCTCCCCTCGCTTCACTACTCAGACGACGTCCGTATTGGCGCTCTTTCAGAAGACTCTATTGCTCGTCGCTCTCGCAGCAGGAAACGGGGTCTCTGAGATTGCAGCAACGGCACGCACGGGACGTAGTTTCTCCAAGAAGTCTTCATGCGCGCTCGTTCTGTCCGCTGACAAGTTCCAGTACTAAAACTAGACCCTCACACACACGCCACCGCTCATCTCTATTGCCTCACTGATGCTGGATGTCCGGGCACACGTCCTGGGCCCTATGACCATACTCAACGCCTAAGTAGCACGATGTCCGTCGAAAAATGACTTGTTGCTCATCCATCCTACTTCAGGCAAACCACTAATGACATCATCGGTGGGGCATAACATCTGCTCGTTCATCAATGAAGCCACACCGCATGCCTTCACTAAAGCTCGTGACGCCAGAAAATCTGCCTCATCTCTCACTAGGATGCGTGGGGTCCCTCTTCAAGATTTCATATCCAAGGAGTTCTGGAAGTCGTCCCACGTGTTCGGGCACAAGTACTTGTTAGCAGTGGGGAACCCTAACCAACCTTGCGTCTCACTGAGAATCAGGTGGATAGTCCCTTTCTCGTCAAAGGCTTCTGATATAACGCTAGCTAATGCCAGAAACTTTGGTACATATTATAGGGAACGTGTATAGATTATCTTACCATATCGTTATGAAGAACCCAACGCTACGGCTTCAGGATATAGATTACGTCGTTTTCCTCAGTATGTTTTTACTTTATCCTACTCATTATGCGGCAAGGTTACCATATTAGCTATGGTACACATGGTAGATACTTCAATATTGAGGATTCTACTGCCACTACCTCGCTGTTCATTCACACTCATACTAGAAGGTAGTATATATTGATGTACATAATTACTATTTCGGGGCTCATACTCCAGGCCCGCATATTATTTGGCAGCTATGAGCTAGCATATTGGCTGTGGTAGGCTGTGATACTAAACCTATGATTACAGTCATTACCCCCATTTATACAACTGTGTCATCATTCCTTACACGGTAAGCGCTTCTTTGAGATCACTCAGTTTAAGATGCAGCTGATCCATCCATTTTCTGTGCCCTTCTGGCATAGACGAGCTTGTGCTACGTGATGGTATTTTCCATACTAAACCTTCTGGCTCTTATAAGTGGAAGAGAATATAACTTTTGTTGTCTCAATTCGGTCGATAAAAAGCTTTTTCTCTGTAATGAAGTAAGAGCCATAATGGGGCCTCCTCCTCCTCCCCCTGCCATCTTGACAATCCACTCCTTACGATAAAGCAGCTTTGCTAGCCCTCATGAATGACGGAGCTCGTCAGAGCTCGCTTATATAGGTAGGGAGGGGTTTTCGGGTTTCGGCCGGCCGAGAGAGCGGGGTGCGGGAGACGCCGGTGTACCTAGAAGACATTTAGACCGCCAAGCACAGAAGACGTCACGCTCTACCCAGCAGACATTTAGCCAGATTTTTACCTATAAATTCGGGGACAGTCGAAGAACTAAAAAGTTCCGAAATTCCCAAGTAAGGTTAGAAGAGTCGAAGGTCTAAATCGGTCGAAAAATAACTTCAAGGAATGTTATCAAGATTCTCTCGTAAGTACGTCTCTGTAATGTTTTCTCTTCAAAATCCATTTGAATAAAAACCAGAAGCGCAATGCTAAACCTTATGGCTCCTAATATATTACAGAGAAATGGCTTTTTGTTGAGAGAATCGAAATAACATAAGTTATATTTTGCCTTAAACAATGACTAGTCTCTTCTACAGTTTTAAAGTTGTCAATGTCATGCAATATTTAATTCAAGTGTTTTTGTAGAGTACTACATTGAATTTATTTGTTTTAGCAATTTTAAATGGTTTTTGAATCGCA
The DNA here is from genome assembly GCA_016164225.1 of Gammarus roeselii. Lineage (NCBI taxonomy): Eukaryota > Metazoa > Arthropoda > Malacostraca > Amphipoda > Gammaridae > Gammarus > Gammarus roeselii. The sequence continues at coordinate 9,107 of SDVV010005771.1, read as the reverse complement.
TCTCCAGTTTTGGTTTGTGTTTTAGTACTTGAGAGTGGTGCGAGGCCGGCCACTCCCCTTCTGATGCATTCGGCCCTGCGTCTGTATCTGAATGTCCTACAGTTATACGGGGACTACACCATGCAGCACATCATTGGGAAAGTTTTTCTTGCGTGTTCTTTTTTGAACAGTCTTTTAAAGGAAGGGTGTCCTGACCTGATCTCGATCACAGTTCATAATGTCTGTCAACACAACTCAACAATCTTTTAAAGGAGGGGTGTCCTAACCTGATCACGTTCACATATCATAATGTCTGTCAACGCAACACAACTTGCTAATGCAAACGTTTCATTGCTTGTGTCCTGACCTGATCTCGATCACAGTTCATAATGTCTGTCAACACTACACAACTTGCTGACGCAAACGTTTCATTGCTTGTGTCCTGACCTGATCTCGATCACAGTTCATAATGTCTGTCAACACAACACAACTTGCTGACGCAAACGTTTCATTGCTCTCACGTTGAACCATTTTTATTAAGTAACACGATGCTGGGAGACATTTATTTTTTGCTGTGGGACAGGATGCCTTTTTTTACAAGTAAACAACGATGATTTGAGACATGATCTTTCCGCTGTGGTGGACTAAGTCTAATCGAAGCTTGCTGGAGTGAACTGCTTCGAAAGTTCAAAAACTCCGATATTATATTGAAGCTAGCTTTCATTTAGTGGAATGTGCACAGCAAACGGCGCTCGGTATCATTTACCTCTTTGTCTGGGAGTCAGGAGTCTTAAGAACTATTGGTGTAACTGGTGCAGTGGTGATCGTACCACTTCTTATTGACGGTCATCTGTTTTGCTGCGACTGGTGCTGTGGGGATCGTACCACTTCTTATTGACGGTCATCTGGTTTGCTGCGACTGGTGCAGTGGTGATCGTACCACTCCTTATTGACGGTCAACTGTTTTGCTGCGACTGGTGCAGTGGTGATCGTACCACTTCTTATTGACTGTCAACTGTTTTGCTGCGACTGGTGCAGTGGTGATCGCACCACTTCTTATTGACGGTCATCTGTTTTGCTGCGACTGGTGCAGTGGTGATTATATCACTCCTTATTGACGGTCATCTGTTTTGTTGCAATTGGTGCAGTGGTGATTGTATCATTTCTTAGTGACGGTGGGCTGATTTGCTGCTGCTGGTGCAGTGGTGATTGTATCACTTGACGGTCATCTGTTCTGTTGCGACTGGTGCAGTGGTGATTGTATCACTTCTTATTAACGGTCATCTGTTTTGCTGCAACTGGTGCAGTGGTTATTGTGTCACTTCTTAGTGACGGTGGACGGTGGGCTGTTTTGCTGCGACTGGTGCAGTGACTGAGCGTTAAGCAACCCTAGACTGGTACCCTTAAATTCGTTTATGTGTCAAGAGTCGTTCTAAACTTCGTAATTTGCAACTTGATGTACCCTGGAGATCTTCAACAATTCCCGCCCTGTTGTCTCAGAAAAACTTGCGATGGCTTGTACGATTGTCCTCCAGAAACAAGATCGTTTGTCTGTGCTGGGTTCCGGCCCAATGAGCAGGCGGACGAAGCTGCTCGAAGAGCTGCAGTAGCGCTTGACCCAACAGAATAGCGTCCACTTCCATATGAAGACTTTTACCCAGCGATTATAAGAGCTGTACGAAATAAATGGAACATGGAATGGTCTGATGTTCCTATGAGAAATAAATTGCGCACTATCAAGGACACACCTACTCCCTGGGTCTCTTCAAGCAGCCGATCTCGATGCCGACTGAGAATTGGACATAGCAGACTAACGCACAGACATCTAATGGAGGCGTCGCCACCCCCACACTGCATGGACTGTTCAATCCCTCTCACAATAGCCCATGTCTTAGCAGAGTGCCCAACCTGGACGGAATGTCGACGCACGTACTTCCCTAGGAGCCGGCTCCTGGACCTTTCTAATACACTCATCCTTGTGGTTACTGAGTTCCCTCAGAAGCAAATCAGTACGGAACCGCTTCTCAGCTACCTTCGAGAAACAAACCTCCTAGCTGAAATCTGATCTGTTGTAATTGATCATACTTAGTTTTACTTACCGATAGACTCCTCTTTTCCGGAGGACCACTGCTTCTTTCCTCATTCGGAGTGGGAAATTTTTGTGACCCCTCCCTATAAACAGTAGTGATATGTGCAAGCAGTGAGTTGAAGCCACCCGGAGACGGACGATGACTTGTAGATGAATTAATGCAGCACTGGCTGCTGGTTTGACGTTCGGTGCCAGAAGGACATTGACTCCAGTGCTCTAGAAAGCCTTGTCACTCTAATCTAATCTTGTAAACTAATAAATTTGCAACTTTCTCATCATTGACAGCGAGCTCTTATTGACGCGAAAAGACTCTGATTCCAAGCACTCTTAACCCAATATTTTATCTCATTTAGTACGGCAAGATCAAATTTCAGTGACCGGGGTTTCTAGCGCTAAAATAAATGTCTGTCGCCGGATGCCAAAACATGAATCAATGGTGTACGGCTAATCATTAGTCTCTGAATTTGAATGATTTTTAACTCTATCTAGAACAGCGATCTGTTGTCTGTTCCTGCCATAGGTTCCTCGAGGCCACTTGCAGGGCGGAGCGCAGCAGCCCGAGTGAGCACCTGAGGCTGTGGGTGCGTTCCCTGCCCCTCGTCCTACCCGATTCAGAGGCCAGTGTCGCGCTGCACTACGTAAAGCCCAGGCACGGCAACTGCAAGCCCATCAAGGCCGAACCTGGGGACTCTTCCGCCAGCCTTGTCAAGAGAGGCTCCTCTAAGGAGTCTCGAGAGACTATTGCTTGTGCCGGTCTGACCCCAAAGAGTGCGGGCGTCGTTGGCCCCACGAACGTCGCCTTGGATGCTACAGACGGCAGCGTGAGCAGTGACCCTGTGAAGAGGGAGCCAACCACAACTGCTTCAGCAACGACGAGTAGTGGCACCGTTGCCAAAGTTGTCGATGTCATGACGACCCGACTTGTAATTAGAAAACCAAAGGTGAATTTGAAAATAATGTAGTGTACTAGTCCAAAGTGCAATATCTATAACGCTAAATCAAAAATAGTTACATACAGGAAAATAATACGTATGAGCTAGCATGTTTTCTCCAGGATGCTATCTTCAATGTCCAAATTTACAAGTAGCTACTGTATTAAAACCAAGCCTGTAATCTTACGGTTGCATTTTACTTGCCTCGTCCGTACCTGCCTTTGTCTCCCCAGGTGCAATAAGTAAGAGTAAGAGCTGCCTCCTTGCTATGATACTGATGTGAAACCTTCATACAGGCGCCTGTGACTCATTTTGGGATTCACAGATTCACTTCAAATAATTAACAATAAATTACTCTTTATTATCTACTGCGGGTACGTTTACCACTCGTTTGCGTTCCGTCTTAGTATCACATCTGCCACCCTCACCGAAGGCCCTTCTTTGATGCAGGTGACGCGGGAGCAGTTCCTTCAGTGGCCCGTGGGGAAGCAGCGAGCTCACGAGGTCAGTGATGTGTACGAATCTTTCCCTCTTCTTTCTGCTGGTACTATTCTCATACGAGGGGGTTCCCTGCCTCTATTCAGACTTCATGCCTGGGATCCTTGACTCCTGTGTTCTTTACTCTGTTGGGCTGTTGATCCCATCTTCTCGATCTAATCATGAGGTCAGTATTGAAAGTTATAACCCAGGTTACTTTGTAATTCACGAACGACTGAGCTGTTGCCCTCACGTGTGGTACCTCTAGGACTCCACTAGAAATAACAAAAAGGTTTCTAGTCCAGGCCATGGTGAACAACATTGTATTTTAAATCTGCACACCATTTATTTTTCGGAGAGCAGGGGGCTGCAATGCTTTCCGTAAGGTGTAAATAAAGAATTTGTTTTGTATTTGTACATTTTCCCAATAATTTATGTGTACCTTTTCAGATTTTAATCTAAGCTTAAAATAGACTACGTTCTTTTGAAAGAGCAGAAAATTTAAATATAGGAACAATTGCAAAAATATATTGGTATTCCAAACATCGAACAGAATTAGTGGCCCATCGAAAAGAAGGGTCACTAATTCTGTTCTTGTTGCCATGGTCTTAGAATAGGGCTGCCGTAACACCTGCGTGTTGTTGAAGGCGACTAAAAGGGAAACCCTGTGGCCGGAGAGTTAGAATTGTGCTACTACAACCCCTGCGTGCATAGAAGGCGACTTAAGACGGCAATACGAGCCCTCATTTAGAGATAATTTTATTGAGTAGGAGATTCTTAGCCCTCTTGCTCCGCCCTATTAGTTGCCTTCTATGACACTCAGGTGTTGTAGTAGTACGATTTTTAACTCTCCCGCCACAGGGCTTTCCTTTTAGTTGCCTTCAGCGACATGCAGAGGTTAAGCAGCCCTATTCTAACACCCCGGCTACAGGAACAGAATTAGTAACACTTCATTTAGAAAGGTCACTAATTCTGTTTGATGTATTCGCATTTGCTCCTATATTTAAATTTTCTGCTCTATAACCCGGAGTGGGTGTTGCGAGGTCTCCCGGCCGGACCCTTTAGCGCAAAAGGACTAAGTTGTGTGAGTGTATATGAGGAGTATGAGCTTCGCCTTGCCGTCGGCCAACCCCCTTTCTGAGGGAATCGGCCTAGTGTCTATATCTGTATCTAAATAAAGAGGTATTGGAGGAAGTTGAGTCTATAAAGTCAGTACCTGTGCGTTGGGTATGGAAGCAAAGGAGGGTTGTATGAGGGGGTAGTTGTACCAACTGTGCTCTACAGAGCTGAGACTTGAGGGGTGAGAACAGAAGAAAGAACAAGGTTGAATGTTTTCGAGATAGATTGTTTGAGGTGCATGATTGGAGTTACGCTGAAAGACGGGATCAATAACGACGTTGTTAAAAGGAGAACGGGGATGGTGAAGAAGTTAGAGGAGAGAGTAGATTGCGTTTTCTGAGATGGTCAGCTTTGCGCAGAGGCAGTATCGTAACCAATAAGGACAAGGGAGTTTGAAAGCCCCACCGCATACTGTTCTTTGCGTCTAAGTTTCAAAGTCTGCAAGTTTCCAGGGTAAAGAGGCTCATTTTTATTGCTGTATCAAAATAAGAGCACGTCACTGCCCTAAGCCGAATATCGTTCCGAGGCCGAATATCGTCTCGTAACGGTTAAAGTTTCCAACTTGAAGAGATCGACTTCCATTCTTTAGAGCAAGAGTCATATGGCACCTCAGAGCAATGTCTCTCAGGGGATCCCATGTTCATCCGCCTTCCCGCGGCGTCCATGTTTAAACACCAAAATTAAATTTGTCTCCCGTGTAAATAAATTTTGTTTTGAAAGATCCCTCCACACTCCCCCCTTTCAGTTTGTGGTCACATCCTCCCTTGGTGCACGACGAGTTGAGTCCCACTGACACCTGGGTTTTGCATTTAGAATGAAAGCAAATTGAAATAGAAGAAATCTGTAAGAAAACTTTCCTCTGCCATTTCGTAAGATTCATATGGTTAGCATGCGGTTTTACTTATTATTCGAATGAATCTTGATGAGGAAACATTACAGAGACTATTTCTGAGAGAATCTTAATAACATTCGTCTGAAGTAGTTTTCGATCGATTTTGACATTTTATGTAATTTTCTTTTTTGAATTTCTATTTGGATATTTTTCCTTATCCAGCGGTTGCTGCGTAGCAGCCACCTGATAGCCTTTTTACCCACGGCATTTATGGACTGGCCTTTTACCATTTAAGAGACCGGCTAGAATGTCTCACTCGGGATCAGGTAGGCGCAAACCTACAACCTTCAGCTCCCAATGGACGTATGTTGTGAGGAGAGCCCAACATACTACCCACTCTGTGAATATTTTTCTAATAACTCAAAAATTTCCCGTTTTCGATTTTTTTCCTATTTTTGATGTTTTCGACTGACCGACAAAAAAAGGAGTTTCTATGTCATGCGACGATATTCGACGATCCGAACACTCTCCCGCTCAATATAAGTGTGGTGTGCCCTACCTCAGCATTCATTCGTGCTTCAAGCTTCACCGCGACAGGTTGTCACAGAGCGCTACAGCTTACTCGCGCGCCAACTGTAACAGTCTTCGCACCTTCCTTAAAAGAAGGTAAGAAACGTACGTCGCGGCCCATCTGGGCAGTGAGCTAGTGATCCACTGCCACTACAGAGCCACAGGTGGGAACGGCAATTGCAGAATGCGTACCGTTTATGCTGTATCTGTGACACTGTCTTGTCGCCGGCAAACGCCATCTTTACTTAACTAGCAGAACGTCCCATAAAGGCTGTTGCGCGGCCGGTCAGGTGCCTCCCGACGCCATCTTGTATCGTACGACAACGCGCTGCCGAGCGGCGTCGGGAGCCTCCCGAGCGGCGTCGGGCTGCCATCTTAGCAGACGACAGCCGGATAGCAAACTGATTTCCTGACCAATGACAACCCATTTCAAGCATCACTTTCGGCAGGTCTGCTGAACAAAGGTAGTTGGTTTAGAACGATAGCTTTGTTAAAGCAACGTTGTCAAGAACACGTCTACGGCACAATCATAGCTTGTTCAAACTTCAAATTTTTCTAAACCAGAGGGTAATGGGTCACAAACGACGCCTCGCATACCTCATGTCACAAAATGTATTCCGGACACTGTATGCATATATTTTCCAGCATTCTCTATCATTACATTAAATATACCTCGTATTTTCGCGAAAACTTCGGGCTATGGGTCGGGCTTATCGGACGTATATTTGGATCAGAACATCCTCTTTATACTTCTCTCTCCGTTGTTTCAGTAACGATGTCCGTCATCACATCCGCGACAGCCAAACGATCGGGAGCCACAGGACGGCCCCACTACCCACACGACCTTTCGGAGGACCGACGCTGCGCACAATGTTCGTGCCTACTGCCCCAGGACGACCTCCACCCCCATTCCTTTGGCACTCCAGCTGTTTTGCGTGTCTCGTATACCGACCAGCGGAGTGCACCATCTGCCTATCAGCCATGAACACGCCCCCGAGCAGATATCGGGCAAGAGACGGAAGTACACCCTCAACATCGCATCAGACGAAAGAACATTCTTGCACTATAACTCGAGGCACCTTACCATTCAGAGCCCGCAGCACAATCTACCCCGATACTCCGAGAGGAAAACGGAACGGAACGGAACAGAACAGAAAGGAAAGGCGGGAATCATGACTAAAGACTGCACGGGTCTTACTTCTCCTACCCAAGTGTCCAAGGTCTCCAGCAGGAATAGCGCGGCGCAAGGGAGTAGGTCTCCCTCACAATCTCCTCATTCCGGAGGTTCTTCCCAGCCCTCGGCCTCTGCACCCAATATGGTGGCAGAGGTGCAGACCTCCTTGAAGGACTTAGGTACTCTTTTCCCCGCGCAGGAGAAGGGCACACCCAATTCCGTGCCACCCAACCAGGAGGCTTTCCACCCTCACTGAGAATACACCTCAGTGGATCCGGCCGTGCTCTCGCTGTCCATCCCCCCCTAAAGCTACTGGTTCATGGGTCGCACGGGGTCACGATCCAACCGGGGGGGTGAACACCCTATTTCCTTTTGAACCCTTCTCCTCTTCTCTCTTCACTATCTCTCCTTCTCTACCCCTTCCTGGTTATGCTTCCACCTTGGTTACTCCTTTTACCCCGTTTATTTTATTGAAGCTGCATTAATTTATCTCTCCTTCTCTTGACAACTTTCCCCCATAGTTTTTTTTTCACTTCTTTTTTCATTTAGTGTTTACTTTAATTTTTTTTCTAAGTTTAGTTTTTGTTTACTTTAAAAAAAAAATTCAGTGGTTACTTTTACTTTAATTTTTTTTTCTCCCAAGTTTAGTTTTTGTTTACTTATACTTTTTTTTCTCCCAATCTATTCTTGTGTTCTCTTGAATCAATACTCACCAACTATCAAGGTGGCCAAAGTAGCAAAGTTGACGACGGATAACGCTATAAATGGTATGACTACACTAGGCCTCTGCGATGTGGTGGACCGGGGGGTGGGACAACCTTCAGCGAACCCGTTGCTGGGGTAGAGCTGTTGGAAGGTCTTGCTTAACCGTCGGAATACTGTGTTGCAGGGGAAACAAACCTCACATAGCTCACAAGTGGTGCTCGTTGAAAGAGCCAGAAAACACTTGCTATATGCGCTCAGAGGTGGGCGTGGGCATGTGGAGGGGGCTCCTCGAAACTCATGGCTTCTCTTATTGAAATTCAGCAAATGTTTACGACTCAGACATCTCCATTGGACAACGCTTCTGAACAACGGCTATTACAAAAACAACAAAAACAACAACAACGGTTATCGCAAGATAATGACGTGTCAGCGTCACCATCTGGTGGACGCTCTTCAACACCGCCATCACCCGGCTGTCACGCCCAAATAGTGGACGTAAACCCCCTCCATCCCAGGCTGCCTGATGAAGACATGATTAGTCAACAGCAGCCTTCCCCCACTTCTGGTGGGGTGGACTTTTAAACAAGACACACGACCGTAACGCGAGTGCGGCACTTGCTGCTTCCGGACGAAAGCCCGGGAGAAGCCGCCGCAATCGTGTAAGACCCCATGAACGATACGTTGAAAATCAGAAAATACTCAAAAATCTCTTTCAAAATAAAAACTATATTAAGTTCTTCACCGTCAAGGCAATCTCGGGAGAGAATTTGTCCGATACTAATACAATTCAAGCTAATCGACAACTCCGCGCTGCACTGGGGGGACCCCCGAAGCGCATCAATGAGCTTAAGAGTGGCTCCCTCCTTGTAGAGGTGAAGGATGAGGAGCAAAGTAGGAACATTCAGAACCTTAAACAACTAAATAATATACCTGTAAAAGTTTATGAGCACCCTACTCTCAACACAATACAAGGAACTATATATTATAAAAACAGCCCAAACCACTCCGATGACGATATTCTTACTGAACTCGGGGATCAGCAAGTCACCAAGATATACAGAGTGAAACGACGGCGGAGCGGAGTAGAGGAGTACACTGGCGTCTACATCCTCACATTCAAGCTCTGTTCTCTGCCTTCTGATGTCCACATTGGCTGGACACAATGCTCGGTTCGAGAATACCTCCCTAATCCCAGACGCTGCTACAACTGCCAAAAGTTTGGTCATGGAA